>JAGDQP010015524.1:0-42525 GCA_022664845.1 Lepisma saccharinum
GTGGCGATCACAGTGAGAGCTTCGGCTCTCCTCTCCCAACCCGTCTGGTCAGCGTGGGAGCAGTAGACCAACTCCTCCCTTCGGGGAGAGGCCTCATCCACTAGTGGATTGAATATGGCTGTGATTTATTATATATATATATATATATATATATATATATATATATATATATGAAAAGAGAAACGTTTATTTTTCTTTAAAAAAGACAAAGAAAATGACACTATGATTCGATCTTGGGTTCTCCGTATTAGCTTTCTGACATGCTAGCAATTCACTAAATTGATAATTGGAAACTGTCTACTTGTCAGTCTCATTTACGATGAAGGAGTAATGCGCCTGTGCGAGAATGATCCCACCTTAATAGGAGTTCCTTGTATTTGAGACACTACTACAGGGCACTTCTGACTAGCGACAGGAAGAGTGCATTGTGAAAACACAAGTTAACCGTGCGTGCAATAAAAAATTACGTACCTGACTGATCTAACCTCCACATGCGATTGTTCGCTATTTTCTTATTAAATTTTCTAATTCATTTATACATATAAAAAAAGATAAACGTTATTTTCATTAAGAAAAAAATTACACTAGGTTTCGATCCAGGGTTACTTGCATTAGCTTTCGAACATGCTATCAATACGCTAAATTGCCAACTGGATGCAGTTGTTTGGAAGTACTATTTACTGTTAAGGAGTAATGCGCATGCGCGAGGATGGCTCAGCTCTTCCTGTCGCAAGTTTTTTTTTCAGCTCGACGCGCAGGGCTGGGCAGCCATTTTGCCAACTTCCGGAGGACACTTGGAAACACTTCCGGTATGCCACAGAACTTTTGCCTAAACAGAACTTTTGAGTATGCAAATAGCTAACAGGGGGCTGTGCCCCCCGCGCCTGTGCCCCCCCCGCGCCTGACGCTGCCCAGCTCCCTTCGGATGCACCCTGACCCTCCCCCCTTGCACAGGCCTGGTGGGTTTATATACATCCTAGTTTTTAGTGACATCTTTTAAAATTGTAAATCACAACTTTTATTAAATTTCCTTTTGTGTATTTACATAAAAAATGAAAAAAAAAAATCTGTAAAAAGATATATGAAAAGAGTCAACACCAGACCTCTAGATTAGCTTTCCAACGTCTTGACCACAAGACCAAACTGCAGCTGTCGGGTTCAGCGCTTCTCGCTGTTACTTATCGTTCAGGATAAGCGAGAGTGGGCTATTTCTACGGGAAGTGTTTCACTTGGCTGCCCAGCCCTGCGAGAAGAGCTGAAAAAAAATCTTACCTTCCTGTCCCTAGTCGCAAGTTATACTAATTTAGCATGAAACAACTACGCTTCCCCCTACCCACCGCTTTATACTTTCCTGATTTAATTGTGTTTTGATATACTGTTTCTTCTCCACCAGTAAATCCAAGCTCCGATAATTACATAGAATAGTTTTACAAGATTTATGGTAGGAACTAAACTACCTCTGTCCATATCTCTACTGCACACGTAACAGGATACAGGTAGGCAGGTTAATCTAAAATATTGTTTTAAACTTCTTTTTCACAGACGGGAATAACTAACTCGCATCCGTTTTCATACACTGATATCTTTAACTGCTATTGTTAACAGATGTTTACATATAGCAACTATTCCTATCAATGTTACGGAATAAAAGCAGTTTTGCACATTTGTAGGGCGAAATTTCTGTCAGTCGGTAGACGGGAAAAAAAATTGAATTTATTACATAGGCTTCCTACTTGTAACTTTCGAGTTCATTGTACATACATTTCTTGTAAATAACATTAATTTGAAGGTTTCTATTGCGTTTTCCTTCATTTTCTGGTCGATTTTTCCATTCTTACGTCTCAGCACTTCAAAATGTGCAGACGTTTTTCCATAAGTTTGAAGAAGGAAACAAATTATCCAACTTTTTTTTAACTCTACAGGAAAAAATACAATACTTGTAAACTGTCTGAGCAGTACGAAAGTATCAGAAGACCGTTTTGAATATTCAGTAGCAATATTGTTTCCTTTCAATAAATAATAAACATATTATACAGTTTTTTTTTTTAATTTCCCACAAAACAGCTTTTTGGATTTGTTTCCTTCTTCAAACGTACGATTCATATATGAAAATAACAATTGTACCTTGCAGAAGAGAAATCATATATATATATATATATATATATTCACCATTTAATATAAAAAATGACCCATAATGGAAAGTGGATTAGAGGCGTTTTGGAAATGGACGACTCATATGTAGTTACGAAATATATAAAACTTAGAAGATAAAAGATGCCATCTTCGACATTTTTGATGGCACTTTTCCATCTTACTCGATCCCACCCATCCTCTGCCTCTAACGCCTTCTCTTCCAAGTCAATTTTCAATAAGATTTATTTATGTCCAGAAAATGAGATTTTCGAAACAAAATATAGAAAATGGATGGTGAAGCACGTAGTAGTTCACTTATGGGTAGTACGACGTGCTTCACCATCCATTTTATATATTGTGTTGCCGAGATGCAATTATCTGGTTAGGGACTAGAAAATTTGCACTACTTTAGTTGTAGTCAAAGGAATAATTTTCTTTGTTTTACTTGATATGTTGTTATTGTTGGGATGGAATGTTAAATTATAATTAAATGGCAGGTCTGAGATAGGAAGTTAGCCAAGCAACACTGAACCATGTAAATCCGACCATGTGCTTATGCTCTTGTAATAATTTACATGCACAACTGGTTTTAGTGCACATTTACTCATAACATCTAAGCTATTTATCTTGTATTCAAATTATTTTATATACATATTAATATGAACCCTAATGTCTCGAAAACACACAATGTAAACGAATATTACTTGTGTATAGGTATTAGATATAAAATCAAAATCCACCATGAAATTCTCAAAATGTCGACTTTAGTTTCAGGCCCGATGAAATATGCATATTTAGAAGCTATTTTCTGTACATCCAGGAAAACCACAGGGTAACCAATGTTCTCTGAACCCTGTCGTAATACAATATCTCAAAAACACTGCATTAATATTGGAAAACTTACCTCTAAATAAGGTTTATTCCAGGAGCTGGTATGAAGAAACTTGATATCATGACGCCAAATGCCCCTTGGTAAGTTTTTTAACCACCAGAACAGTTACCTTGAAAGCAAATAGTGCCATCTGCTGGAAAAACGGTGTAGGCTTGTAGTGGCTATTTGCTCAACCAAAGAACATTCCGATAAACATCCCTATGCGATACGGTCGAATTTTCAATGTAAACAGAATTAATGTTAAGCTTTAAAGTATGTGGTTAATGAATCGACCACAAACCTATAAAGGGTTCTTGAAAGAGAACAATATTTTTCACAAAACTAAACCAGTGTTTATCGATTGACTCATTCAGAAGCAAAATTGTATTAAATTGACAATACATTTGCATCTTGAAAGACATGGGAAGAAAATTTCCATTTGCTAAAACAGGCAAGGGAAAGAACTCAAAACAAGTTTAATATTTTTGATATAGGAACGTCACATCGATTCAAAACAATAAATACCTAAAGTTTTTTTCCAGTCATACTATTATTAATATATTCAACCTGATGCATGTAGAAGATTACATGTTTCTGCTAGAATCTCATACTCTCATACTATAGAGTTTTAGTATTCCTATTCATTATTACAAAGAAGATTGTTTCATTAGAGAACTACTTATTGTTCTACACAACAACGTTTTCAACACTATAAATTGTATCGACCTCAAAATTCCAGTGGTATAATTTCACATTATTCCTATATGTAAAGAAAATACGTTTGGGTTTCTAACGTAAAATCAAAGGCAGAACGACCGTTGTTAATAAAGTTAAACTTGACATTTATTAAGATAGAGCAAAGATTTTCTGACGAGTCTTCTATGAAACAAAAAAGGGAAAGATAGTGGCAAATTTATGTAAATGGAAGAAACTACTGTTCGACCACGCACATGAATTTGGTTAGGTCGAAAAAGCTTCCGTACGAAGCAACAAGTGTGTCGAGGGACTGCAGTGGAGAAACCAGTGGTTTACTGCAGAAATACATCCAATAACCGTATCATTCGCTATAACAATATCATATCTTCCCAGATTGGATACTCTTATGGTCATCTAAACAAATTATAATATATGTTAACAAAAATAAAGTCGGAGGAAGAGAAAATAAGGTACTTTTGTTCTCATTTTAGGTAAAATATAAAGAGCGTGGAAATGAAAATTGTTTTTCTCCCCTCGAATACTGAGTCCACATTCGAAAATTACTAGACGAGTAGTCTCTGGAACCATCATGGACCAAATAATCTGATATCGATTCTTCACTAACATAATAGATGTTATAGTCTTCTTGGTGCTGCAACATTTTCAATCGTTCCCCTTACATTTATCGAAAACTACATATCAAAAACTTTTAGCAACAGGAATCGTATCTTAGAATTTACTAAGGTTATGGTTATCCGAATTCTCTTCTTCGTGAACATATCCTCGTTGTAAGTTAGTTTTTTCGGTCGGGTTCTATCTTCAATTATATCCTGTTTCTGTATAATGCGTTTAATATGACTTATTTTCGCTTTCATGTTACTATAATTCGATTTTTCAGTGTGGAAACCCCGTTTTTTTGCCTATTTGACATTACTAGTATTTAGAATAATTATGCATTATTAGTGACTTCCTGTAGAAAATTATATTTAATGAGAATAATTTGTAAGTTGGAAATTCAAATTTAAAGTAAACTGTTATAGTTTTGGGTAATGTGTGTTTAATTATTTCTTCTTTGTCAGCTTCGAGCTGATTAACTGTTGCCTATCCTCTTTCGGGACTAATATTATTGATTATTGATTTAAGAATGATTTTACAATTAAAAAATTTCCACCCGTTTCAAAATGCTATAATATATATTTTTCCTTTTCGTGTTAAAGCAGAAACCGATGGCAAATTTACTACTATCGCCGGAATGCCTTGTATATTAAATATAGTGATATACAGTATATCTATGATTTCAGTTCTTATCCAAAGGTAAATAATATTTCAGTTTAACTTATATGGTTCACCAGTAATCATATACATTTACACTAGAATACCGATTAACCATATCGCGATTAACCGAATTTTCGGATTAATCTAATGCTGAAGCAGTAAAAAAATGATATTAGGAGTTTGCTGATGCTACATTTAATTTATCTTTAATTATGAAAGAATTATTTTTAAAATCCTCACAATATGTATGAAAAATACAGTGCAGTAATTATATTACAGTAGTACGTCATAATATTACAATATTACATTATAGTTGTAGGCCTAAGTTTGAAAAATTGTTTTCTTTTTCAGTTTAGAATAAAGTTATTCTTCCAACATGTAATACAGTACGAAACTATACTATGTAAATCACTATATTTCCACTTTAACAGATTTTCCCTTTAATGGGAACACCCTTGGTCCCATCAAATTAGGTTAAAAGAGACTATTGTATATCTTCGCATGTTCAATAAAATTATACCAGGAGTATGATCTTCAGACAGTGTATTCCTACGTCAAGTAGTGGACCAGGACCAAAAATGACACCAAAATGAAGCCTTGATTTATACATAATTTGCGCAATATCTCCTCTTATTGGGTTAAATGAATGTACTGTGCAAACTCTCCTACTTGACTCTTAACACAACTATCTTAAGTAGGGAGGAGAGTTTACGCACCCCATAGTTGTGTGCCAATTTCCAGTATGACCGCGAACTGCATACAACACTGGTTCTGACAAAGAACTAGATCAGGTACAACTTGATTTATAATTATTTAATATTAAAACATTTCCTTTGAAAATATACACAAGGCTTATGAAAAGTCAAAAAATTCATTTGTATCGTAGATGTACAAAATTTAGGATAAATTTCAGCGATCTCCTATCAACACGAGAATTCAACTGACGAGTTTGCCAATTACGTATTCATTTGTCCTTCAATCGCAACACGTCAGTCCAATTAGTTTCCGTCTCTCCAGGACCTGCGCAACCTCTCCTACCTCGCAAAATCTCCCGGCTTTACCTTACTTAAATTTTGATCTATATGGAGTTGGTGGTATTGCTAATCAACTTCAATTATTCATATATTTATAAATACATGATTTTACATCCAGATTTTCAGTGAAAAACTTAGTCAACTCAAAAATGTGGAGATCAGAGCATATATTACTGATATCTAATGGTCGGAGTTAGGTTCTTTCTTAAAAGAAATTTCTTAATATTTAACAATGCTTAACATTTTGCATCGCTTTTGTTAACAACTGTTTTATTCACATTTATTGTACAAGTGGCTGAAACAATGAAGTACAATATCAATTATTACGTTATTTTTTTATTTACTTTATATATAGGTATATGGATGGGACTTTGCAGCTACCTCGTATCTCGTATATAAAATAGATTAGAGGTAAGAGGTAGGTGAAAAGCGTCTACTCTTGGCTCCTAATGTTTAATTTTAAATAATTTTACATTTACCGAAAAACAAGCATACAACTCTTATATTGTTTGCTAATTAATATTTTCATTACCTTTCATCACTTAGCTTGGTGGGAAGACACAAAAGAACGTAAACTTTCGCCTGATTAGCATTTGAAAACTAATGATTAAAAATTAATAGTTATTCTTTTTATGAGCTCTTTTCGGAACTTAAACGAGCTATACCTGCAGATGGTCTCCTTTTCTAGTCAATATGTACTCGGCTGTAAAAATGATTGTCTAATAACCTTCTTATCACCAGATGTTAAACCAGAAGCTGTTTTTGTTCACACATAAAATTTGAATGGGTACAATTATGGATTTTAATTCAACATTATATACTTCGTAAAGGACGTTCCCTACGAGGTATTGTTGTAGTGTTTTTTTAATGTATAAATAAAAACTAAAAATAACATTTTTACCGATAACAGTTCAACTTAAAAATAGCCTAGACATCAGCAACACACTTAACACATGGTCATTGCAGCATTGCTAACCTTCAAGGACGATTTCACACATTAGTCCTTATTTTCTGGTAATTTTGTTTAAAAATACATTCAGAGACAAAAAATAAAATAATGCTCCCAGAAATCGTAAAAAGACAGTAAGTAAGAAGTAAAATTAGCTACCATTTTATTCATACATTCTAGATATGAAATATTTAAAAAGTTTCATGAAATCGGCTCGATAATAAGCCGTCCTGTGATCTTACTTTATCAACAATAAATTCGTTGAGTTGATGAATTGATCAAAACTTATACTACTGCTGTCCTTTTGTTTAGTGGCATTCACCTTGGTATTTGCAATCGACCCTTGCACGTAGTTAGAATTAGCAACTGAGCATGTTATGTTTTTGAAAATATTTTGCTCTAATGCACTAAGATTACTATTCTCTTGTTTTAGAGCTAGGTATTCAGCTCGCAAAGCATCAAACGTGTCCGAGAGGACATTTAAAGCAACTAGATTATCATTCACTTTGTTGACATACGCAACATTTAATAGCAATGAATATCGTTTTCTTCTTTACTGATACCCAAAGAAGGATCAAGATTACTATCTACGACCTAAGTGGTACATGCATTTCCCTAATTTTAATAATAATAATAATAATAACTAGTAGTAGTAGTAGTAACACTAAATTCTTCAACAACATCTTTTTACATTTCTGAAAAACGCATCTTGGTCACAGCAGCGTAATTTGAACGTAAAGTACTCAAGAACCATGTTCATATGGATATTAACCTCATTCTTCATGTTCTAGAAACTTGACTCATACTTATTAACTCTATAATTAGCCAATTATTTCAACCAAACGATAGTATCATACAGTTATTTAACACTGCAACAACTTCATTCTGATTTCATTTCTCTACCAACATTGTTGAATTCACGAAATTTATGTAGTATCAGAATATAATTTTTGTGAGAATAGAGTTAATAGAGACACAAAAGGTTCTTAAACACATGAAAACTCCAAATTCAGAAACTATAAATTATGAGAAGGTAAAACTAAAGATTACTGAAACAAAGTAATTTCCGAATCAACATCACCTTAAAACGAGTAATATTATAAGGACTTTGTAGTGAATAATCTAAATGATATCTTCAGTCGTGTTGAAACAATACTGGATTAAAGACGGAAGACGCACGGATGTAATTACTTGATTATCTCGTGAGGAGTTGGAAATAATTCTCTCTCTCCGGTAGACAAGGAAAAGAACAACAGGAAGCAGAGCAGTAACTCACAAAGCTTTAAAATTGCTGACGCCGACGATTCTCCGCTGGAGGCACTGCATGCTAAACCGCGGGTTGTCTAGCGAATGGAGAAAAAGCTTTGAATATTCAAACAGCGTAATGAATAAGAACGTGGAATTAGGAAATGCAATAGACAAAAAGAAAAATCTAAACAGAAAACCCTAGATAAAATATGCAATAGAAAGAAAATATAAAATGAACACATTCTTTTTCTGTGCTATTTTAAATCTTAAACCGAAACCCCCTTTTTCATTTATGCATTGCATACGTTATACAGTAATCTGTTTTTATTTATTTAAAGGCATGTACTCAGATTTTATTTTTCTTCTCAGAAGAAACTTAACATTGTCTTAAAATGAATGTTACATTGTATTTTGCATTTCAATCAAATTTTCAATAACCTTGAGTGATTAAAAATATCCTAACAAGATATAAATTCAGAAGTATTTCTCTCTCTCTCTTCGTTCATGGTAATAATATGGATAAAAATCGAACGACTATGAATTTTAGAAATATTCTTTAAACTTCTAATTTCAAGGTTTTATTTTAATCTTGTTTGATAATAATTGGTAATTGAACTTCAGCTATTGTAGTTTGTATTGAGCCCAATCATATTAATAAATTGAATGCAGGTATTTCATTTTCCATGTGAAAGCTTTACTTTTATATACTTAAGATGAAATAAAACAATCGCTGAGCAAAGCAATACGTTTTAATTAAAAATTAAAAAATAACATGTAACAGTTTCACCAACTAAGTACTTGTCTTCATCAGACACACTCATCAGACATCAGAGTGTGTCTGATGAAGCCAAGCAGTTAGTTGGTGAAACTGTTACAAGTGTTTAGTTTTTAATTAAAAGGTATTGTTTTCCTCAACAATTATTTTATTTCATCTTGTGTATATAGAAACAAAGGTTTGACATGGAAAATATAATAGTTGGTGTAGCTTCAATGCTGAAAAGGAGAATACACAAATAGAAGGACAGGAGCAGAAAGGAGATGTCTAAGATACAGCAATTTTTGTTCCTGAGGTAGTGGTTAGTGGAACAAGTGACTTCAAAATTTTGAGATTGGTTGCACGAAGGAGTGAAGTGTGAATCCAATAGATATAAAATACTGGTTAAGAATATGAAAAAGAACGAGTTTGAAATGAAGTTAGGGTTACAGAGCGCTGGTTAAAGTGGAGTGAAGAAAAGACAGAGGAGTTGAAAAGTAACGTTTGTGATGGTTTGTTGGTGTTCACGAGAGAAGCGGTTATGAAGAGACTTAGTGTATGGAATAAGGGTTTAGTATCAAAGTGCACAAGAGACTGGAGGATAAATGAGTGAGACTAGGATAGAAGCAAGGAGAAAAGCTGAAGATAGAAAAGAAAGTGGTGGTATTAGGGTATATGATGTTGTAGGACAAAGAAAGAAAATATTGAGTTTAAGCTAGTAGGGGATCAATTTTATTTTCATGTACAAAACTATGTTTAAATAATTACGTTGTTGTTGCCCCTCGATTTTCTACTATTAGGATTAAATCTAACCATTTGATGTAAGGCAACACTGAAATGACATTCGCACCAAAATTGTATTTGAAGAAGAACAGCGAGGTATCTTCATACTCAAGAAAGAAATGGAGGAAGAAGTATGGCTGACGATTCAATACTTCTCCTAAAAGAATCGTCGGTTGAATGTTTTTAATGGTTTCAAGTGCTAATAAGTGTAATTAAACGAGGAAGATTCTAACTCTATGGCTTATGGAACTTCCAAGTTCATCGCCGCAGTAACACATGTTCGGCAATGGATTCTATCCTGGGGAACATCAAGCCAGTTTTCATCACGAGCACCTTTTATAATATTGTCCTTCCAACGACGTCTCGGCCATCCCAATCATCTCCTTTCATCCAGCCTTCCAACCAGGATAGAATATAATCTTCGTTTTCCCCCATCCAAGCTACATGACCTGTCCACCTTTGTCGTCACGATTTCATTATTTTTACATCAGGTGAATCATACAGTCTGTGGAGTTCTTCATTATGCAGTCTCCTTCGCTCTCCAGTCATCGTGTCCCGTTTCGGTCCGTATATCTTTATCAAAACAATATTTTCATACACACGTAATTTATGGTTATCAGCTAGGGTCGTACTCCAACTTTTGCACCCGTAAAGTATTACCGGCAGAATAGCCGTTCTGATATTTTCAATTTAAATTTCAATCGCGAAGTTAAAAGTTTTTAGACTGAATACAAACATGCGTTGCCCAATACTAAGCGCCTTTTTTTCTTCCGCGACCTGATTTTTGCTTGTTACGTATGCTCCCACGAGTTTAAATTTGTCTATTTTCTCTATGACCTCAGTAGAATGTTGTCACTTAACGGCATTTTTTCGGTAATCTGAATTTAATCTATTTCATCAAAGAGTACGAACCATATTATAAAACCCTGAAAAACATACCCTAGCTAACATACATAACATAGCATAGTAGGTCCTACCCTACAGCAAGGAGTCTATTATCCCAGGGCTATACAAGCCGCTGTGTCGTATTTGTTGTGGTTAAATTTCATAAAAGGCTACGACCCTTTCTCCAGCCCAATTTAACATAGCATCGATTAATCGATCACCTAACCAACATAATAGACCCCACATAGTACACCAGTACACGATACAAGAGATTACACAGAATTTAAACTAACATGGCATAAAAGGCTAGGAACCCTTTCCACCCTACTTAATATAGCAGAGATTGCTTGTCCTCTAAGTTATCTACCCTAGCCCACATAAAAGACCACGCGGTGTACGATATCATAAAAGGGTCCGAAACTCTTTTTCAGCCACCCTAGCAGAGATTACAACAGTATCTTTAATCAACACAAATAATAAACCACACAGAACACCAGTAAACGATAGTAGACATTCCAAATACGAAAAAGTACGAAATTCTTTTCCAACTATAAAAAAGCCTATTTAACATAGCACAAATTACAGAGGCTACGGTCCATCTGCTATTTAATATAGCAGAGATTACATAGATACACAGGAATATATGCAAATTATGTTATTTAACCCAACATAGTACATCAGGCTACAAACACTTTCCAGCCCTATTTAACCTTGCAGAGATTATACAGATACACAGGAATATATGCTAGTTAACCCCTCATAGTACACCAGTGCACGATAGCAGAGATTTTATAAAAGGCTACGAAGCTCAATTTCAACTATAAAAACACTACTTAACATAGCACAAATTACAGAGGCTACGAACATAGCAGCGGAATATGTGCTAGTTAACCTAACCGAAATAACATGAAAAAGGAGACTACGAAGCTATTTTTCATACCCTACATATCAGGTCCTCTACGCTAGCTAACCTAAAGCAATATGCGGCTACTAGGACTTCTGAAGTCAGTTTCTACACCCTACAACCAATGGTCAATAGTAGACGGTAACCACAACCAATGGTCACTAGCAGGTGAAAACTACCTGGGCCAAAGGCAACAAGATGGTACTAAGGTCAAAGGTAAAATATTTAACCGTGTATAGCTTGTAAACGACTAAACATTGAAATTCTGTTTTCACATTTGGTTGAGGGCATCGAATAGTATATGCAAAAACACTGGTGACCCCGAGGTCAATGGTCAAATATTTAACCGTGTATATCTCGTAAACGGCGAGACATATTGAGATTATTTTTTCTCATTTGATATGAGGGCATCGAATAGTATCTGCTAACCTCGAGGTCAAAGATCAATATTTACCTTGTATAGGTTGTAAAGGACAAGACATATTGAAATTCTGTTTTCATAGTGATATGTATTTTGGTGTGCTAATGTCATATCTGAAGTCAGTTTGCTAACTTCGCCCCCCGTGATCGTAGAATTATGAAACTTATAACTACATGTTATTTTAGCTACAGGAATGTTAAATATGGAAAGAGCATGCTCCTACCTGTTGCAGTTTACGAGATTTGATGATTCGAATTTTGTTCTTTTTGCGCCAGAACTATGAAAACCTGAATTTATGTTTTTTCCACGGTAATACGTAATATCGCTTCCGAGATATGGCGGTTCGAATTTTGTCGAATTTTGACATTTTAGACCCAGAATTGAGATACCCACAGATTATACGTTATTTTGGTCGGTGATGGAGAATGTAAAATTTGCTTCTCTCTACCACTTACCCTTTCCATGATACGGCGGTTCGAATTTTGATGAGGTTTGGCATTTTAGTAGCATAGATAATAAGCTCGCAGATTATATGTTATTTGGGTCGGAGATGCAGAATTTGAAAACAACATCTTTCTACTTATTATTGCTTCCAAAATATAGTGTTTCGAATTTTCGATTTTTAGAGACAGAATTGAGAAACTCGCAGCTTATATGTTTTTCGGGTCGGCGATGAAGAGTGTGAAATTATCGTATCGTGCCAAACTGCACAAAAGCTTGGATGCATTTATTATTTCGTAGCTGACACTAGGTTTTGCAGGAAATCAAGGTAATTGTAATCATTGCTATGTTCACAAGACCCGCAGGACTCTTGTAAGTAATTGCACACAAGAAATAATATTTTTTGTTCTTTGACGACAAGTACACTTATGGTACAGCCTCTCAGAGCTATTTTATAGATTATACAGTAAATTACAGACCGACGTGGTGTTGGCGGAGGTATTAAATGTGTAATTCCACATTTCTCCTTAGATTGTACTTTAATAGCTAGTAGTAACCATTATAATTTAGTGGTTATGAATGTACTAATTTTTTTCAATATATTCTGGTTTCCATAATTATTCGTTTGCTGGGAGTATGCCTTAATGAGGATAATGTCGGGCGAATATTTAATTACATTCGGAGAACATTGCTTGCGCTGACATTGCACTACCAAAAATGACGGTTCAAATTTTGTCTTTTTCGGTCCCAGAACTATGAAACTCGCAAATTATGTTTTTCGAGTCGGTAATGCTTCCAACATGGCGGTTTGAATTGAAAGACTAGCAGATTGGGTTGATGTTTGCTTCAACCTTAGTCTACACTTGTCTATGAAAGTTTATGAATTCAGTGTATTTTTCACCAACAAAATTAACCAAATGTTGTGCTTACATTCAAAGTTTGTTATTATTGTTTATATGTAGTGAGCGATTTACGCAGTACATTAACAGAAGCAGTGTGGAATTCACTGTATTTTTTCACAAACCATTGAAGTTGTTATTTCGACCACCATGCAAAGTAAAGTGATTTCCTTGCTTAAGTCTATGCACTCATGGTTAAAGTCAAAAGGAATATTGCAAAAGCATTCATCACCAATTATACAAAACAAGGTGTCCATGCCAGCACACACTCGACGGCCACATTTGCAAAAGTACACTCACAGATAGCTATTGATCCCTTTTAGCTCCAGGAGACAAGGCCGCAATTCAATACTCACTACAATTTATTGGCTTCGTCAACCAATTATTACCTAGTGTGGCAGTGTCTATGGTCTTGTGATAGGGGGCAGGCTTTTTTATGAACCGCAACATGTCATGGCTGACTTAAATATGCCTTTTGCTGTTCATCTCTGAAGACTTTACTCCTTGAACAGTTCGTATCCTATCCATATTAGTGACCAAGCTGGTTTTGGAAATACGTAAGTATGTCTATAAAAACTAAGTAATGGCATTAGACGACAAGCAGTTTTCCGTGTAGTTGCAGAGTATCCTAACAATGAAGTCATAATTAAGTGAATATAAGAGCGAGTTGCAGCTAGTTTAAAAGCTTTTCACTCATGAATATTTCACCCTTAGGAAAGGAAGACATGTATTAATTTATCAATCCATGTCGTATAAATGAAATTATGGGGTGCAAAACAGTTCAATCGAGACAACAAGCGTTCCCATACACCACATTTTTGTCAGTTTGCTTTTCAAGTAACCTTTTCCTGGTAGAATTTGTCCTTTCTAGCTTTTGTCTTATTCAAAGTACTTCAAACACTGCTTGTCTTTCTACCTAAACTTGTATACAGAATTACATTGCAGAGGCTTAATTCTACTTAAAATCATGCTGTATGTATTTCAAATATCAACTTTCGACCTCCATGTCTTTCGGAGTAGTCGGGAGTATGTAAATTCGTCCTTTTCTCCTTGAAATATATGCTACAAATACTTAAATATTATATCCATGTGGTCGAAAAGAGTGAAATACAGACATATTTAATCAATTAACCTTAATTACTTCATTTAATATATACTTGTGCAAGTTCCTTCCCGAAAAAATCTAAGCAAGCTCTCTCCAAAAGGGCATTATTCTACAATTTTCGAATTTCAATGACATCTCAAAAATTATTTTCTAATGTCTCTATTACCAAATACCGGCTCTTAATTAGGCCGTTTCAGCTCTTTTTACTTAAACAATGTCACTTCTCCCTGCTAATAACAAACACCAACTTTCATCTGAGAAAATTGCATACGCGGCGGCGTATTAACTTTTGTCACTTTTTACCCTATAAATTCTTAGAATATCCCCCAATTGACTCTTTTCTACGATACGTTATAGTTGAAAGACTATTTTCTACCTGAATTAAATGCTAAAATGTTTCTTCCATAGCTAAATATGACTCTCCGAAGTGGCACTTTGATGGCAAAAGCACTAACTGTCATGAAAACATGGGTCGGAAGACGTCTCACACACGTTTCGTATGTTTAATTTAGCCACTTAATGCAACAAACATATGATATTAGAGTGAATTCTACCTAAAACAGTATTTTGTATGTCTTATTTACCTATGCAGCTGGAAAACGTCTCACACGCCATCCGAAGGTAACATTATTTTGTTGGCTGTAACCCATATTTTGTACAAACACTACAGGGGCCGAATAATTTTGCTGGTCACTATATGCTGCAGCCCCGGTGAGTAATAGATATATTCAAGGTTTTGTGCAATAATAATAGTCCCCGGCGCGAGACAAGTGTAGACTAAGGTTGAAGCAAACATCAACCCAGTCTGCTAGTCTCTCAATTCAAACCGCCATGTTGGAAGCATTACCGACTCGAATAACATAATTTGCGAGTTTCATAGTTCTGGGACCGAAAAAGACAAAATTTGAACCGTCATTTTTGGTAGTGCAATGCTAATGCAAGCAATGTTCTCCGAATATAATTAAATATTCGCCCGACTTTATCCTCATTAAGGCATACTCCCAGCAAACGAATAATTATGGAAACCACAATGAGCCGAAAGAAAAAATTAGTACATTCATAACCACTAGATTATAAGGGCTGGTTATTAAAGTACAGTCTAAGGAGATAACGTGGAATTTCATATTTAATACCTCCGCCAACACCAGGTTGGTTTGTAATTTTCTGTATAATCTATAAAATAGTGCTGAGAAGCTGTGCCGAACGTGTACGTGTCGTCAACAAACAAAAATATTATTTCTTGTGTGTAATTACTTACAAGAGTCCTGCGGGCTTGTGAATATAGTAATGATTACAAATACCTCGCTTTCCTACAACCTAGTGTCAGCTACGAAATAATAAACGCATTCAAACTTTTGTGGAATTTTGCGCAAGAAAGTATAGACTAAGGTGGAAGCCCATGTGCAATTGCAGCTATGTTGAGAATAGATACTATTTTTTGCATATACTATTCGATGCCCTCATGCCAAATGTGAAAACAGAATTTCAATATGTTTCGTCGTTTACGAGCTATATACGGAAATTTTACCTTTGACCTTAGTACCATCTTGTTGCCTTTGGCCCAGGTAGTTTTCACCTGCTAGTGACCATTGGTTGTGGTTACCGTCTATTATTGACCATTGGTTGTAGAGTGTAGAAACTGACTTCAGAAGTCCTAGTAGCCGCATATTGTTTTAGGTTAGCTAGCCTAGAGGACATGTAATCGCTGCTATTTTTTTATATGTAGGAGATGAAAAATAGCTTCGTAATCTCCTATTGCATGTTATTTCGGTTAGGTTAACTAGCACATATTCCGCTGCTATGTTCGTAGCCTCTGTAATTTGTGCTATGTTAAGTAGTGTTTTTATAGTTGAAATTGAGCTTCGTAGCCTTTTATAAAATCTCTGCTATCGTGCACTGGTGTACTATGAGGGGTTAACTAGCATATATTCCTGTGTATCTGTATAATCTCTCCTAGTTTAAATAGGGCTGGAAAGTGTTCGTAGCCTGATGTACTTTGTGGGGTTAAATAGCACAATTTGCATATATTCCTGTGCATCTATGTAATCTCTACTATATTAAATAGCAGATGGACCGTAGCCTCTGTAATTTGTGCTATGTTAAATAGGATTTCTTATAGTTGGAAAAGAGCTTCGTACCTTTTCACATTTGGAATGTCTACTATCGTTTACTGGTGTTCTTTGTGGTATAGAAACTGTTGTAATTGGGGATGTGCTGGAATCTCTGCTAGGTTAAATAGCATATATTCCTGTGTATCTGTTCTAATTCCTGTGTAATCTCTGCTATGTTAAATGGGGAATAGCTCGTAGCCTTTCGTGCACTGGTGTACTAGCATGTATTCGTGTGTAATCTCTACTATGTTAAATAAGGGTTGAAAAAGAGCTTCGTACCCTTTCATAGCTTGAATCTCTTACTATCGTACACTGGTGTACGGAGTGGTCTATTATTTGGGTTGAGTATAGAAACTGTAGTAATCTCTACTAGGGTGGCTGAAAAAGAGCTTCGTACCCTTTTATGATATCGTGCACAGTGTGGTCTATTATGTGGACTAGGGTAGATAGCTTAGAGGACATGCAATCTCTGCTATGTTAAATAGGGTGGAAAGGGTTCCTAGCCTTTTATGCCATGTTAGTTTAAATTCTGTGTAATCTCTTGTGTCGTGTACTGGTGTACTATGTGGGGTCTATTATGTTGGTTAGGTAATCGATGTTATGTTAAATTGGGCTGGAAAAAGCTTCGTAGTCTTTTATGAAATGTAACTACAACAAATGCGACACAGCGGCTTGTATAACCCTGGGAAAATATACTCGTTGGAGGGCGTCCATTTTATTTGGGTTGGTACAGACACCTCAGGAGACGGTAGGATCTTTTGTCTGTTATATGTATTATATCTATCTACGGCTTCCGTCAGTACCTTCCGAAGGAACTATTGTAAAAGCTATCATCATTAAGTCCGATCCGAAATTCAGAAGCTTTTTATATAACAAGGTAATAAGTACTGTTAAAGAGTTAGAGAAAACAGCTTTAAAAGTTCAGACGTTATTATTGGATGGGTACCTGTAAAGTAGTCAACTAGACACGCACAAGTCAAATCGAACATTTCATGTTGCTGCCATGATGCCGAATAAAGAAAAGGAGTGCGTCGAACTCCATCCGCAGGCCTTAAATCCTGCATTAGTTTAAAGAAGTAATTATGTTGAAAATGATCAAGATTCAGGTGTAAATAATAAAGTGCAAAGGCGAAGGAAATGTACATACTGTGTTAGAAATAACAATGTTAAACGCCGTGTTAAATTGAGAAAGGAACAGCAAGTTTCTGCATTTGCTGGAGTTTCTAACGCTACTCGAATCCAGAACCTTCCAAAGCCAAGTAGAAAATGGTTCGAATGTGACGCTGAGCCGGGAATTTTTGGATATTTTTATAACGAGAAATAGACAGTTACTTAGATACCGGTGCCTCGCATAATTTAATCGATGCAGAAACCGAGGAGTAATTGTAGAATAAAGGGTGTAAAGTGATTAAAAGAAAAACACTCTTCATTTAGCCGTAGTGAAATTGTTTCAAAAGAACAGTTAGAGCTGGAGATCTTTATTAAAAAGTGAAAGTTTATTCAGAACTTCCTGGTGGTATATAATCTAGTCCGTGGCGTAACTTTTGGTCGTCAAGGTTTGAGTAGCATTGGTATAGTAATTTCTATTCTCGATATAGCATGGTAGTTCAGCGATGAAAATAAAATTACAAACTTCGTCTCTAAATTCCGAGAACTGTTCAGGAAAAAGCATATCGCAGCGAGTCAAGAAGACAACTTATCTCGAACGACATATGTAGCTAAAGATGAAAAACAAAAGAATGTGAAACCGCTCGCAGATAAAGATGGGGAGAAAAATTCAGCCGGAGATGACAAAAAGACTTCCGGTGAGACGCGGAAAAAGAAACCTGTTATTAAAATGATGAGAAGCAATCTGAGAGGAGGGGGAATTTTTACGCTATCAGAAATAGGCGGGGAAGAAGAACAATAAATCACTTCTCCATGAAACCCAAACAAAAGAGTGAAAGTTCTGAAGTCCAGATCCCAGAACAATCTTGCAGCGTGAGAGAAAATAGATACTCACCGATGAATATACAAACACAGTGTCATGTTGACCGAAAATGCAACAAAATGAAACATGATCAACTGTAAGGTACCTTCAATGAGTATCAATTCCGCTTACATGGTTGTAGTAAGAATTGTGGACGAATACTCCAAACCCGACCTTAGTTCAGATTAGAGAAATTCAATTACATATTCGGCAACAACAACGCGAGCTTCTGGAATTGAACAGTGCTTCCAACTCACTGATACCGAGAATCCAATTTCTCAAGCCGCTGGGTCATCTCCATTAAAATGTCCAATCGACGAAGTGAATAATGAGATAATTACTGATCTTGGTAAAGGTCCGTGACACAAGGAAATTTTGAAATTTGTAGTGTCCCGGAACGACTACCAATTTCTGGAGACTCAACCAATGATGATCCAATCGACTTAGATATACCTTGGATCTTCATTGTTCATCAGAAGAATGGGTGAGTATTCAGTGTTTAACCAGTCCCACCCCAGAAAAAAGTGTCAGCCATGGATATGACCATACCACCTACCATAAAGACGACGAACCGGGTCAAAAGCGCCGTGAAACGTCGATTTGAACTATGAGTGTATTCTGAGTACTGTGCTATTAGTGGTGTTATAAATGGAAGAATGTTATTGAACTGCATAGACGACTGTACATTCAATGTTGTAAATTGTGTGGATTAATATAACAATCCGTGAAATATTGCAACTGATCCTATTAGTGTAAATAATTCTGTTTTTTTTTATATATTACAAGTGTTATTTAAAAATATTCTTGAAAATCGAAATTATAAATATAAACGCTTTAAATTCTTATTACAGTGAGAGTAAGTATTATTGATTGTGATGAAATAAAAAAAACATTGGACGGTGAAATATTACACAGAATGAAATTTATTACTCAGGTAGAGTATAGTGTATCCTAAAACCTAATATCATTTCGGAGAGGGGGATAATGTTATGGATAATTTATGAACATCCAAACTACAATTACTCTTGTAATAAAAAATCCTTGTGTAAATGAATGTGTGTGTGTGTGTGTGGGGGGGTATTTAAATCTCTTGTACAAGAGTACGTATGTGTGTATTCAAATTATTCTATGCTAATTCTCTGTGTCCTTTTCTGTCTATATTATGTATTCATCATCCTGTACGTCTTTACTTTTTTAACTCATTCCAGCCGTTTACAGAAGAGTAGATTTCTTCATGTTCAGTTGCCAATTTTTTTTTTTTTTTTAATCTCAGTAGTCCGCTTCAGACTTTCCCTTTTTAATCTTTGATTTCATTGGTTTCTTCCGAATTTGTGGGAAAGTTTGGATTGAATGAACAGCCGTTGGAAGAGAATCATATATAAATGCAAATATTGTTAGTCTACTTCCTTCAAACTAAGTCTTCGTGCTTTAAACTGAAAATCCGAGGTCCGTCCTTATGTCGGCTTCGGTGCTGGACTTCTACTGTAGTAGCGAGAATAGTCCATTTTGATATGTCCAACTGTGACATAGACATATATTTCCTGCCCCACAGTGAGGTCAGAGAAGCAGGTAGTCAGAACTGAAGTTGTTTCCGACTAAAAATAAAGAGGTAATGTCGATGTAAATAAACTTCTGTATTATTATGTTAAATAATTATTACAATTCAAGTAGATATTAATACGTAGATCAAATGCCTAGGTTAGAGATTTATATATCTTAATTGCTTATATAGACTAAATGAAAACAGATAAGTGAAAGGAAAATGATCCTATCGAAAAAAAATATTAATCTTCCTGAATATTGAGAATAAGTTCATTCAGATATATAAGACGATTAAACTGGGTAGAAAGTAATTTCAACCGGTTAGGTAGAACAATTCGATAATTTCCAAGCAGAGAAACACAAAATTTTCTAACGAATTTATATTTATGAAACTAACGCCATATCTAGTAACTATAGGATAGGTACATTAAATTGAGGACAAGGTTGCTTTCGTTTTTGTGGATCCATCAAAAACGCGTGACATTCACAATAATTCTGCATTAAAATATTAAGTAGGGCGTAAATACTATATCTGCTGAGAGACAACCTAAACGGAAAAGGTACTACTGAACGAAGCAACCAACGCAACAGTTCTTTGTTATTCTTATTTGCAATAAACTACTTCTTGTTATTATTAATCGAATTCTCAGAATTCTTATTGATCTGAAGAATAGTGTAATAGTACCTTAATCCCGAAAGAGTCTAGTAACTAATTATTCAACTGTTACGCATGGTATTTTCTGCTGGTTCTTAACCTGTACAATTTTGGATTTATTATTAGTATTTCTCCAGAAGTGAGGTGAAAGAAAAATTCCTTACTTATCTATTCCAGCATCTGTAGATGCCAGAAAGAGTGTATTATTATTTAGTATGTTTTGGCTTATTTCTCCGTTATTCTAAATACCTTATAGTAAACGAATCCAGGGCCGTATTATACCCTATTGACCACAGTCGTAATGTAAATCTAAGAATCGTCATCAATTAGTCGGTGTTCTATATATTCGAAGATAACGAAACTCTCTTTGAAATAGTAACACTGATCATTAAATTAAAAAGAGAAAATAGAGAAAGAAATTACAAAACAGCCTCCTTGAGGGAGAAGATATATAGTCCCATCTACTTCCTTTTGTTGTCTGCATTCCATTCTGTCCATTGAAGCTTCTTAAATCTAGACGGACGCATGATGCTACCAATTTCAGTAATATGTGACTCCAGTTAAACTTTGAAAGTGCGTTCTCTTCAAGTAACTTAAGTAATTACATCCTATTCTGACTTCATCAGAAGAAGTCGTTCCATTTTTTTGGTACCATTTTTTTGGTACCATTTTTCCTGGTGCTATTTACCTACGAATACCAGCACGGCTTTTCTCTCTACCAGACTTCTTTATGTATGCTGTTGAGTAAGAATCCCATGATATATGTACTATGTTTGCATGTTATTCCAAAACTTTTAAAATTCTGTTTTTGAACTCCATACCACAGTACTCTAAATGTTAGTGATATTTTTGGTGCAAGGGCAAATGTTATTGCAGACCATCATAAATGATGGTATTACAGAACTCTTCAAAGTGCGGGACATCAACAGTTGCTTCCAGTATCTTAGCTAGCATAGATTTCTAACATGATCGCAGAACTCCATTTGAGGAAAGAGAAAGTGTAGTAGTGATATTTTCATATTAAGAAAAACTTGTCCAAATATAACCCTCTGTTTTGACTTATAATGGAAGCCCTAGAGAAAAGTTTAATATTATTTCGCAAACTCAGAAACATTTGGTGACGAAGTAACATGTGTTGTTCATGGTGATCCCTCCGAACAGGGGTATTTGTTATGGGCCTCAAACTCATGTAGAACGCTAACTAATTCTGCTCCAGGAAAATCCACCTTGTTAACATGATTGGATCCTGGAACAAACCTACAGCAGTACGTCCCCTTTTATTAGTTTGTTGATGAGCTTGGTCCACAGTGAGTGCAGAAAAAGGATTATTTATTTTTTGAATAACAAATTGGCAATTGCAAAAGTACTTAGGTACACTTTTTGTTGTGTCTTTCAGTACTTCCAAAGTACTTTATTTGGACTGGCAATGCAGGGTTATTCTCCGAAGACTACTATCAAGTTATATTATATCTCTATACATAGACTAATCCAACATTAAGAGCCATAGATTCATTTTAGAGATGATGACCACCACAAATCCAATATTTATTACACATAATCAACTCTTACATATAGAAGATCTCAAGTACGCATTCACTATATAGTTATGACACTATGTCAGAACGAAACTTCGATAATCAAAAAACTATAACACATCACATTACAAAGCAACGATTATTAAAAACGTTCAATCTCACTTCAAACAATCAGTTGATTTAAAATTCAATTCAACAATTAGCTTATTTAAAGTCTTTTAAAATATAAAACATTTTTCATTTAATAATAGATCTTAACAGTATATTGTGTTCAATGTTACCATGGCCTTCAATTCGTTCAACCTTCCACTTATCCCCTTCTTACTCCTAAGTTTCAAAAAATCCGTTAAACCTTCTGTTCGACCTTCCAATAAATCTTCATTTGTAATCCAACTCAGTTGTCCCTGCTTTTGTACCTGTTCCTTAGAACTTAACCAATCGTCTAATTCTTCTTGCTCAGCTATCAAGGTACCTGACTTCGTTTTCCTCTTCCTGATACTCCCTTTGTTTTCTGACTTAATCATATTACTCTTTTTATTGCCCCGATCTAACTCCAGTATCTCCTTCTTCCCCCTTTCAACTAGTTTATCTACTGTCTTCTCGCCTTTAACGGGTTTATCTAGTTGTTCCTCACTTTCAATAGGTTTCTCCACTTCTTTATTATTGACTTCTTCACACTTCTCTTTCTTTTCGGGTTTGTTTGGGTTTGCAAGGAATCCAGGTTTGGATTCAGTCTTACCAATAGCTGCATTATTTTCAGTCTTATCGTTCACCACTACTTCATCTTCTTTCGAAGACTTTTCGGACATGCTCACAACTGACGCCTCTTCAGTGCTAACCATGACCACATCAGTCTCTTTAGGAACAACTTCCACAGGCTTCGCGACTTCTTTCACGTTTACTTCAAAATTCCCCGTATTATCCCAAGTCTGTTTACCTAGTTCTTTTGTATCATTCTTAGATACTTCATCCATTTCAATTACAACTTCTGTCACCTTGAAACAATTAGACTTTAAACTTTCTTCGACCGAATTATTTAATTCACCTCCTTGATCTATGAAACTTAAGCTCTTATCCTTTAATCTTTCCGCCAAATCCTTCCCATCAACTGTATTCAACAATTGTAACTTACGGTAAACCGGGGCTATTTGAGTCAAGGGGCTATTTGGGTCAAACTTAAGAAAAAATGCCACTGCACATTTAATATGCGCACCAGTACGCTGAACCTGCCTTCAGTTGTGAGTACGTTGGCAAAGGAAAGGGTGTGTGTGACTGATCTGCTGCTTTCTTATTAGTTTCTGTGAATTTGCGACTATTCTGAGCAAGGTGAGTTGCAATACTTCATATTTTGCTCTGATATAAAATAGTGGCTGTATGATATAAGGGGCTGAACCTGTGTAAATACATATATTTGTAAAATTATTACCGTACGCGTAAAACAGAACGTCAGCATGCTATAAACGCCATTTTTGATGCTCTCCTCTGTCTAGTGTGAAAGTAGTACATTTCTACGTAAGCATGTGCGAAACGGGGTTATTTGAGTCGAAAATATGGGGCTATTTGAGTCAGGTGTAAACTTACTTCAATTCATTTAATTTATGGATTTTAATGTATTTATAGTTTAGACTATATGATGCATGTAAGTAAAAAAACATTTCATTTTCTTTTTATATGGCACGCACATACAAATCAAAACATAAATACAACAAGTGAAATAATGAAGACATGGAGAAGGCCATCCAAACTGTAACAAAAGGTGATTTGAGTTTACATGGAGCTTCACATCTCTGTAATGTAACTTTTGAAACTTTGGGAAGGAACGTGCAGGTCGAAAGGTTGAGACTAACCTTGGGGGATAATGATGAAATAGCCCAGAAATTCCTGAGCTACGGCTCGGACCATATCAAGCTCTCTGCTTGGTGTTTCCTTCTTTGGACAGCAGTCCACTAATAAATCATTATTATATTAAAACTTCTTTGAGTATTCTTTATTATCCTTGTGCTTATTACATTGCTTTAGCGTATAATCATTATCTTTTAATTCCTTACTCTCCTGCTCCACAGGCCGGAGCCCCCATTTAACTTGCCCTGTGATTGCACGCCTTCAGTCAGGTGAGCAATTACAATAGCTGCTGAACGCCTTCAGCCAGGTGGTCAGTGGTTCACGACCTTTCTTACTTTCGGAACACCTTCAGACAGGCGGGCCGAGGCTATTAACCCAACCTAAAAGCAGCTGAACGCCTTCAGACAGATGATCAGTTGTTTTACCTGCTTCTTCACGCATTCAGCTAAGTGAGAAGGAATCCTCAACCTTCCTTGGTATATTGCACGCCTTCAGACAGGCAGGCGTATACTACTGTTCCAGGTTCGCGAGTGCCTTCAGACAGGCAAGTGAGAGCCTGAAACCCATCCTAATAACGGTTGCTAGCCTTCAGCCCGGTAAGGAGTCGTTTACCTTGCTTTTGTATACTTTCAGACAGGTTGACAAGAGAATTTATCAATTCTTGGTATAGTGCATGCCTTCAGTCAGGTAGTCATATATTACTCATCCTCTTTCCATAGTTTCTTTTCCGTATGTCTTCATGTGTAATTACTAATAAAGATTTTGCCTTACAACTTTTGAGATAATGTTCAGTGATCCCGACCCAACAAGCCGTGGCAGAATATAGTTATTATTATATTATTCAGTATATAGACTCCTGAAGGTACGTTACAAAATGAGAAACTGTATTAACATTTTTCAAACAACTATTCGATATTTCAGGATTAACATTTAAGGCTTGAGTCTTTTGGGGAGAATACTGATCCCCGATGCTTTACATGCTTTCCGAAAAGTCTCAGAGGTACTAAATATTTCTTGCAATTCCTTATCTTCTTGTAATATTAGCGTAACACCATCAGCGAAAACAAGATTTTTAAGCGGGTATTATATAAGAGTAATCCCACTAAAACTCTGAACCATCTTATGTACGAACAGTATAATAGCTAAACCAAACAAAATCAGGGCACTGGAGCACCCCTGGAAAATTCCTGTAACTATTTTTATTTTAGGAACTAGCTGTCCATTAATGGATAACTTAACAAATCCAGAATTATATCCCCAGCGAAGCAAGTCCAAGAATCCAGAATTTCATTAAATGTAAAATCGAAAACAAATAATCATGGCAAACTATCAAATGCCCTATGGAAGTCTATTGTGAGCATCATAAACTGAAAAACCTCTCCCTCCTTCGCGCTCAGCAATAAATCTCTCAGATTCATTAATTGAATGTATATAGGTATACAATACCCCTTATTACCGCTCTGAGACGGGTTTCGCAAATTTGGTGAAAGAGGGTGGAGTCTATTGGTGATGCAACTCATAAACACTTTCGTATCGCAATTCTGTAAGTGGATTAACCTATAGTTATTCGCTGACGCACCTAAGTCATTTTTCTTCAAAAGTATATCGTAACAAAATCCGTTTCACCCCTAGGTGTCAACCGAAAAGAGTTAAATACCACATACAAATCTTTGTTTTTTTTTCTTTATGATGAATGACCCATTTACTACAAACTCCATCTTCGCCACCGATCGAGGAGGGGTTTAACTGTTCAATTGCAAGCTAAAAAAAAGTATGGTTACAGTAACCATATAACGAGATTTTTCATATTTAATTTTGGGACAGCAATATTATGGGTTGCAAATACCATAGTCATAATTACAATACTTAACAATATTGTATGGTCAAATTCTTGTTTCTAGTTAAATTAACAAGATATTATGTAGGATTATAGTTAATTATACCGTATAGTTAAAATTAACTATAGGGAATCATGTCTAACCATACTATATAGTTACACATTAACTATACAAATATTGTTAGAAATTGACGATATTTTATTACTGTATGACCATATGTATTGCTAAATGGCTTCCAGACAGAATATAATCTATTTCAACATATCATTGCAAGAAAATACAAAATTCTTGTTGGTGAAGTTTGGTTTCACAATTAGTGTAAGACTATTACATTATACACATTGGGAGTATAAATTTTAGGAAATACAATATGACTCAATATGACTGAAACATATTTCATTACATTCAAGAATAATACAATATGAATAAATCATTAGCAGTAATCATTAACTACAAATTCCGATTCTAGAATTATCACTGTTCTTGTCGTCTGGCGTTTAGAAATGGTATGAAGGGTGTAGATAACTGGTCCACCTATATAAGATCACAGAGATATTTTTAGAACTCGAACCAATCTTTCAGCAAGTACTCTAGCCAACTGGTACATCTATTACAATATGTTTTTCTCTTCGTTTTATTATTCACACTCACTTTTTCTCTTTTTCGTTCTCTCGATACCTTATGATTACATTCGATTTATATAGGAGTAACAGTCTTTTGTTAGTTACGTGGTTCATACAGAACTTACGTTTGAAATATTCACAGCTTGTTAGTTTATGTAAAATAATTATTTTTTTATCCTAAATTTATGTTGATATCATATCACTTACGCGTGTTTCCAAATACAGGTTTGCCTTATTCCAACGTGCAGTTATGATCTCCTTAGCAGCTGTTTCTTATATATGAAAGGTTTGATGTGAATGGTTCCTGGAGTCACATGACATTTCACTCAATCCGTATTGTGCCTGTTAATTGATTGTCAGTGTTATTTGATAGATACGTGTTGTTTTTTAAATTCTGCCGCAGTCTGTTTGACGTTTCTGTGTGTACAGAATTAGTAAATTTGATTTGTGAGTGTAACGATTTTTATATATTTAAGAAGTTACTCTGAATTATAATCAGTTTCTGATGCGTTTCTGAAGATGTTAGTTCTACCAATGGCTTTCTCAACATTGTTTCACACAATTACCTGGCCTGATACTGCTTTTGCCATACATACACCGCTTCAAGTTAGGTAAAGTTATTTTTGTTAGCTTTAGAAACATTAATAACGAATTATTTATGATGTGTACTATGTTATTGAATCTTAATTAGGAAGAGTATATTTGAAGGGTTCCTTGGGTGGTCCAACTTACAAATACTGATTTCAGGTTAGGTAAAGTTAGGTTAGTTTGCTTTAGTATTGTTAAAATAAACTTATGATGTGAGGAATGTTACCATTCGTAGACATATGTAGTTTCACAAGTAGGAATCCAAGTCTGTATTTTTCGTCCGTTTTAAAGTTTTGTTTGATTCCTTTTTGTTAGGGGGCATGGGGGTGAAGTACCCCCATAAATTTTAAATAGTAAGTTTGTACTGATATAACTGTAATTATTGTTTTGTGTTACTGGTGCATTTTTATAGAAAGGGTGAAATTTTTATCGGTTAGTAGTTTTCGAGATGTTTATTTTCGTCGTATTTCAGGTTATGGCACTACTTTAGCAGACGGTCCTCAAAGATATTACTAGTTTTTCCCATTTTTGCGCAAATTTTCTTGTAGTTGCCCTACATTGAGTTATTTTAAATTAGGTAAGATACAGGCTTACTACGAAACTAGGGCTGCGAAAAAAATGCCACGTTGCTCAGAAAATAGTTACCAAAAAGAAAACCCGAACATGAATACTGTATTCCACTTGTAAATTTTCCATTTTTGAGGACCGTTTACAAAGTGAACCTCAGGTTACTAGTCCACCATCAAGATGACAAGTTTCGAGTGAACTGACTCTCAAGGATTGCGCTTTTTTATTAATATGTTAAAGAAACAACATATTATTATAAGAGCTCAATCCTGGAGTCACTTACCTCGAAACTTGCCCACTAAGTGGTGGACCAGTTATCTACATCCTTGACGAAATGGTATCTATCGAAACGCCATCTCTTGATCACCGTTTAATCACATGAACACAACATTACTACACACTGCGAAATTACTTCACATTACGTAAAATTGTATAACACATTTATTCTTCGTAATCATAACAAGACTACTGATGTCATTACTAACATGAGGCCATAGCAACTCCTTCGTCATCCTTAGATACATTTTTCTAATTTCTCTCGATTCAAACAAACATTATGGCTTCCAAGCACACAGAGTCCCAGAAAAAATATATTGCGATATTAACTATACTTTTGACATTTTCTACACATGCACATCCAACAATCATACTGAATGTTTCGAACATCAATAAATATATTGTCAAACTTGTATGTCAGGAAGGGATATGGTAAAATAAACCTTACGTATGATATTCCCAGCAATAAAAAATTTAACTATACTTGTTTAGGAATCTAAACTATGCAACAATACGAGATTTAGTCAACTTAGCACAAGAGTATCGTTACCGTAGCACATTATGGTTACTATTGTAAAATTAACAATATAGTTTAGCAACGCAAGTATAGTTGGATATTGGAAGGGCAATTTTACAGGGTCTCTGTTTCTGTTTCCATAAATGGGAATGTAATTGGTCAGGTTCCTGTTTAGAGATCTCCGGGATTTTATTTATACCAAATTCTTTCAACATATCATAAACGGGAGCTTCATCCTTTCTGAATAGTTTCTGATATTGATTTCGAATACCCTCATAAATCTCTGCTCCTGTGTACAATGTCCCCTCTTCATCCCGAAAGAGTTTATAAAATTTTATGTTCTACGTTTTCTATCCTGCAATACAGTGGCCAAAGTAATCTCTTCCTTAATATCACACTTACTTAATCTATTACGCTTGCTGATCCCAGCAAATTAGATCTCCTGTAACAGTTTGATTTGACTTTGTATCTATCTTACTTTGGGTAAAAAAGTAAAATCATTGACAGCCTTATTATAATACTCCTGTAATAGATCCTGATAAAATTAAATCATATTCCTTTTATCATAGTATTACTCGAAAATATACGATTTATATGCACTACAAAAGCGCGTTTTTTCCTTCCAAAGTATGGAGTTCCATATTTTTCCCACCCTATATTTGTCCGTTTCCTCCCATAACTCACCTAAGTTGTTGAAAAGATTGAATGTCTTAAAATTCCTCATTTAACCTCCATTCATAATTACGTCTCAAGTGTAATGGTATTTTCCATTTAATTGCCGCTACAATTAATGTAGGATCTGACACCTGGAGTTTTAGAGATTTAATGGAAGTTAAATTAGGTATTTATCAGATCTGGACTAACTATTATGTAATCTAATTTGCTTTTCCACTTTGACGTCACGTATGTGTAGAAAATTGTGTGTGGATAAAAGAATCCACACCTCGAAAATTTTAAAACTATTCATTATTTGTAAAAATGGTTTGCTAAAATTATTTTTCAAGGTAGACGTCCTATGTTCGTATATTGAGTTCATATCTCCAAGCAGAACCAAATTACAAGTTGACAAGTGTTGCAAACCATATGCTAATATCAAAAATAGTTAGTTCCTCTCCACAGCGCCCTCTGATCCGCTCGGCATATATATATTCACTTTAGTTAAACCAGCAATCTGAATCACATAGAAACGATCATTTGGGTGTTTTCAAAATCTTAACAAATTCAATGTCGTTGCGAATCAAAAATGCGGTTTCAACTCCAATATCACTACCACTGTAGTTTTAATGCATTTATAATTATATATATACCTGGTGTAGTAAAAAGTAATCCATTATTTTGACAATAGATGGCTTCAGTGATCTGTATCTCGCGTTGTATATGTCCGATCGGGGTCAACGAGATGGCGTTCAAACGATGAGATTGCGTACTATAAACACTGTTCAGATAGTTGTGATGAGTTGACTCAGTGTTGTGTGAGCGCGCGTCAAAATGGACACTAGCAAAGAGAAAATATGCTATATTTTACAGTTTTTCTTCGTTAAAAGCGAAAACGCAAGCCAGGCGGCTGCAAATGTGAATAGTGTTTATGGTCCTGATACTGTAACAGCCAATCACGCGCAATTTTGGTTTCGTCGATTCCGTTCCGGTAATTTTGACGTCAAAGATGTACCACGCACTGGAAGGCCACGTGTCGAAAATGTCGATAAAATCATGGACATTGTCGCGTCCGACCGTCACGTAAGCACTGTTTCGATTGCCCAAGAGCTAAAGATTGCACAAAAAACCGTGTGGAACCATTTGCATAAGGATGCATACACAAAGAAGCTTAATGTATGAGTGCCACACGAGTTAACGCAAAAAAACCTCATGAACCGAATTTCCATCTGCGAATCGCTGCTGAATCGCAACAAAAGCGACCCATTTCTGAAGCGGTTGGTGACTGGTGATGAAAAGTGGATCACTTACGACAACGTCACGCGAAAATGGTCGTGGTCGAAGCGCGGTGCGCCTGCGCAAACGGTGCCCAAGCCAGGATTGACGGCCAGGAAGGTTTTGCTGTGTGTTTGGTGGGATTGGCAGGGAATTATCTACTATGAGCTGCTCCCCTACGGCCAAACCCTTAACTCGGAACTATACTGTCAACAATTGGACTGTCTGAAGGCAGCAATCGCCCAGCTTTGGCCAATAGGAGAGGTATTGTGTTCCACCAGGACAACGCCAGGCCACACACATCGATAGTGACTGGCCAGAAGCTCCAGGAGCTTGGTTGGGAGGTTCTTATGCACCCACCTTATAGTCCGGACCTGGCACCGAGTGATTACCATCTGTTCCTGTCCATGGCGAACACGTTTGCTGGTGAAAAATTCGCTTCAAGAGAGGCTTGTGAAAATCGACTGTCTCAATTTTTTGCCAATAGGGATAAGGGCTTCTATGAGACAGGTATCATGATATTACCTTCCAAATGGCAACACGTTATCAAACAAAACGGCGCATATGTGACCTAAATCGGATCATTCTTACTATGGTAAGTCAAGCCTTCAATGTCATGCAAAAATAATGGATTACTTTTTACTACACCATATATATATATATATATATATATATATATATATATATATAAATTCCAGCCACTAATGAGATAAAAGGGGTATTATGCGGGGCTAGTATAATGCCATACACACTATCATAAAAACACCAACGTTGCCCGTTCTGGTAGGAATAGTATAGATACTCCATTGTCATATTTAAACACTTCATGTTAAGCATGATCACCTTGAAACTTAACGTGTACTGAAGCCACAATCACTAATATCCTCCTTAGCACATTACTATCTATAGCAACAAAGTATCTTGAATAATGGCCACATCCTCTTCCTTCCTGCTTCGGTATTCCAGAGCCTTCCAGCTTTTTAGAAGAAAACTAAGCAGGATCGCTTAACTCGAATGGTCTTTTCTGTCTAGTATAACAGAATGGACTTGTACCTACTGGTTCCTCCTCCGAACTAGAATTGTCCTCCAATAAAGTTACAGAAGCCCCATGTTCCCCTATTTCTTGCCTTAAACTATCAGCAGACACACCTGATTTCTTAGTATCGTCGACCTGGCACTCATTAAAAAAGAAACTTTCTTATTAACACCTCTATTTTTTCAACATCAATATCCTGCGCAACCCTTCCACTATTTTCCACTACAGAACTAGTTACATCGAATCTTCTGTATCACCCGCTGTTTCCCTCTCTAATACTGCCTTACGCTCATACGTTTGTAGTAGCGATGTCCTTTCACCCACTTCTCCTTCTTCCGGATAATGCTGTTGTACATTTGTAGCAATCGTCTCTAGAGAATCCGCAAAGTTTTAAAGTCGAAAAGTTTTGTTCGTTCACTACGAGTTTTCTGTCTGTCACATTATCCTTTATATTTTCACTAAATGTTTCATAAATAGTAAATGTCGGATTAGTATATGTAACCTGTTTGTTATAGCCTGTTTATTTCATACATCTCGGAGGTATACGAGTCACATTAAAAAAAAATAATAGTCTTTTGCCATTATACACTGGAAACCGAAGGTTCTGATAGACTAAATGTTTTATGTTCGAAATCGTTCCGTAGGATGTAAAACTACCCACTATAAATTGATCTGGGACCTCACTTGGAATTATGTAAATTATAAAGCTTTGTTCTTCCGGTCTGGCTAAATCTAATGGAAGCTGGTATCGTATTCCAGCTTCAATATTAGTCACTGTATAATTACTCTCTCTAAGCTTTCTCTCAGCTATTTCCAAAGTACATTTCATGAAAAAAAAGTTTGAAATTGCAGCATTCAATAGCAAGAATAAATATCCTGTAGCTCTAGTCTTATACAATCAGGTATAATTCATATGATGTATTGACCCGATGAATAGCTTATTCGGAATGAGCTAAAGTCCATTTTCAGTGTGTATTTTCTATGACATTTTTGTTCATTCATCACAATCAAATATTATATATACTATACCACTACTTTTCACCAACTAAAGAGGGGGAAAAGTTAAACACAGAGCAGTCACCACAAAAGACTAAGTTTTCCAAACACATAGAGCTCGTCACACACAAGCAAACGGAAAGAGAACCATTCCACTTGCCTACCAAATGCTAACTCGAGCTACGGCGGCTCGGTAATTAGAATACTTATCTCATAGGCCAGCTATACCACACATTTATATGCAACATGCTTAAATGAGCATATCACGCAACACACTTGGGTTATGAAGACATTGGTGATTGTCTACTATCCTCGCGTATAAGTTCACTAACCTCCCATGAAAGAATTTGTGCCTACTGGTTCATGTACTAAATGTGCAAAATATTCATGATTATATTTTTAACTGGAACACCTTATATAATTTACTGTCATTGTGGAAGTATAGCAATTTCTGATTATCGTAACAAGTATTCTAATACAAGAACATAAAGTATCTATTCACATTTTGCTACTTATGTTTTATAAAACAATGTATATCAATGTATTGTAAATAGAAGAGATTATCCTGTTTTTGTATTTAAAAAATAAATATTAGTAACTGCTTTACAGTGCTTATACTATCTGAAACATGTTCAGTATCCTCAAAAACATATAACGTGACACCTGGCATAACTTTACAATGCATTTTCAATATGAACAATTTCTCGAAATAGTGAAATCAAATATGGTGTCAATATTCCTGAATGACCACTCCCAGAGACTATCACCATTTTTTTCTTTATTACCAGACCATTAGAAATAAACTCCAAATGAGTGATTCTCTTGTGAATATATGATATACGGAACTATGCTCAGCTGTTGTATTACATAACGGATGTAAGAAATGGTACCACTAAAACCGTGATATAAATCTTGCTCTTATTGGACAGTGACAACCTCGTTCTGAAGATATTAACAAATGTTGAATTTATTCATCATTAAATGATGCGACAGTGATGGCCAGTCATGTTCAACTGATCGACGTGAGTTTGAAGTCAGATAAAACAATGAGAGCAATGGAGAGAGGGAATATGGCGGGTGGCATGGGTTGGGCTGCTCCGATGTGTTCACCTGCCTTCCTACTGAGAAACAATGGAAGCAAATTCTTATGTTATAAAGCGTCTCGTTGGAAATACCTTATAGAAAATAATTTTAAAATACCGTTGTGTTTGCTGTATTGAATAACGCGATTTCACTTCTTTCTGCCTGTTACTGATATTATATGTTACTCAGTAGATTCCAAAAGTCATTCGTGTATGTTACTTTAATTAGTAACAATGGATTTCTCTTACTGAGGTAAATACGACAACTTTATTTGATTTTGGTTTGCGCAAACCACGTGGTGGTGAGTGCTTCAGGTCACCTGTTAACGATCAATTAAAAGGCTCAATTAAAATAGAAAGCATATTGATTTGTTCGGTGGTAACCTTTTCTCAACCATTTTAGGCTTCAGTGAAAAGATCTGGAAAGCTCTATATAGGGATGTCAACGACTCGCTCGACTCGAATCGCGACTCGGTCAGACTCGAGTCGAGTCGTGTCGGTGCTCACTACCTACTCGAGTCGAGTAGAGTCAGTGGTCACAACAGCTCGAGTCGAGTCGAGTCGGCGCTCTCTATGTTCTCGAGTCGAGTCGAATCGGTACTCAGAACTGCTCGAGTCGAGCCGAGTCGCTGCTCAGAGAGACTAACGCTGCAAATCGATTACTGTGAATCAATCTCAAGCGACTATGCAAAGTTACCCTACCTCATAATTTATACACAGGTATCTCGGTCTTCTACTTGTTCAGTTATTCGAGAAAACTTAGAACAACAAATTACGTTGCCAAGGAGACCAATAAACTAACTTCACATCTACTATCAGGCTTTCTAGTATCATTGTTTCCAAAGTTATTAGGAAAGAAAAAGCAAATAGTGAAACTAAATTAACATAAAATATAATTTTAAAAAAACTTTTTAAAGACATTCTTTTCTTACTTAATTCGTACTAAAAAGGAAAACAAATTTTGTTTATGCATGTCTAAAAAGAAAAACATGAGGCGCGCTCTCATATACAGTCACTTCATAAATTCTTGAATTGACGCGCCCCATTCTTTTCTTGTTAGTCATGCATACACAAAATTACATTTTTACTTTTTAGAACGAATTGATTAAGAAAATAATGTCTTTAAAAGATTTATTCGAGTAATTTCGATGTCAACGACTCACTCGACTCGAGTCGTGTCGGCGCTCAATACATACTCGAGTCTAGTCGAGTCAGTGGTCACAACTGCTCGAGTCGAGTGGAGTCGGCGCTCACTATGTACTCGAGCCGAGTCGAGTCGAGTTAGTGGTCACAAGTGCTCGAGTCGAGTCGAGTTAGTGGTCACAAGTGCTCGAGTCGAGTCGAGTCGGCGCTCACTATGTGCTCGAGTCGAGCCGAGTCGCTGCTCAGAGAGACTCACGCTGCGACTCGGTTACTGTAAGTTGAGCTCGAGTGACGACTCGACTCGAGCGTTAAACTCGCCGCTCGAGCCGAGCGGATAGATATCCCTAGCTCTATATCACAGGTCTGTTCATCTGTCCTTCCTATGTATATCGACAACTTTAAACTCAGGAAGTACTAGGGGGCAATGTTGAGGTGTTGTTCAAGAGGTCTTGGTGAAATTAGTCACACATTGATAATCCAAATTCGACGATCGCTGCTGAAGCCTGACGGTAGTACATGTGCATAGTTGCCCGATTGGATTCCGCCTCGCGTGCTTAATATATATATACGTTTTGAAACCTACCATATATATAAAATAAAAAAAAGTTTTGACATGGCCAGTTAACCTGGACAAAAGTCAGTTATGTTGATGGAAACACTGAATGCGAGCTAGTTCAGTTTTGGCTATTAGTGGATAGGTAGATAGACACATGTGGGTGTTGCTCCTATATACGATATCGACAACGAAGGAAGGTTTGCTGTAAAAATCGTTGCTCGTGTGGGAATCACGGAAAATAAGTAAAAATTACTTCAAATGAGTTCAGTGGTGTCAAATATAAATTTGAAAGTACATCTACTGACAAAATAAGGACACTGTATAGCTGCCAGAGAACCATTGCGCGCTGGAGAATTAACTTACCTGGAATTTAAGTTTGTACCAGGTATTCTCTGTGTAAATGTGTTCTGCAGTCAGTAAGTACGACACATTGAACTTATAACCATAGAAGTAAGAAGTATTGACAATTGATTCGTGCCGAGAACAAGTCTACTGCTACAATGTGTTCACGAAGAATTTACCGACTAACAAGTGACTGTCCATATATTAAGGAGATTAGAATTCTGTTAGTACCAAACGATCGTAAAATCCAACATTTTATTACACGGATAAGAAATTCCGGTGTGCTCGCATTTATTTTGTGTCATTAAAAGCAGCTGAATTGCGTGCGAAAAGAAAGACAATTGTCCTATATTTGAATACTTAAAAGAGAAAGGTTTTAGGCTATTGGCATAGTAATTTCAATAGCAGATACTGTGTGAAAACAATAATTTGTTGTGTTTTATCTTAGGTACATATTAAAAGGATTACAATACATTTATTGTTGCTTAGTGAGTTAACAAACTGGAATCCACGTATTAGTATATTAAATTTATTAGTTTGTTGAATTTATTAAATGACATTTGTGATATCTCGATAAGAATCAATCTGTTGGTGATCAATTATTCATAGTGGTGTATGTGCATACTCTATTCACTGAAACTTAGAATTTCCGATTTTGAATCATACCACATTGTGTATCTGGAATGCGGAAGTGTCATTGCTATTACCTATCCTCATATTTAATGTCACGTTCCCCCACATACCGTTATAATATATATACAAGTATATATATATATATATATATATATATACATCCCACTATCATTGCGACTCACTTACATTTACTGTTCGCCGTCATTATGAGACCCCGGTGTTTCTGAGATCCGTATTCGGGTCTTACTTTAAAAGCCGTGTTATTCGTACTCTACAACGTCCAAGTACCTCAAAAAACTTCACTTGTAAAATTGGATCCGGGATTCTGTTTGATATAAAAGTGCATACAAAATGTATAGCTTAAGTTCCTGCACATTCCGTGCGTGGCGCTGCCCTCGCTAATCGTATAAAGATGTATAGCTTTTTTCACTCATACCATGCCTTTAATGAAATCCGCATAGACGTTGGCAAACCTGACGCGTGATCTATCACACACTTAACTGCGCATGCGTTCATTTCTCCCACCAGTTCTTGCTGTCTTGTTCCTCACAACGTACAGAACTCACAGTGTCTATGTGTGTGTGCGTGTGTGTGTTTTGCACATACATATTGAAAACAGTGAAGGGCTCCTATTTGGATCACGAGAAGAGGGTTGGGGGATAAAAGAGCAAACTTGACCTTGGCGTTCCATTCGGAAAGGACGAAAGGTGATATGAACCAAGTTACGAAGCAACAGGGCAGAAACTAAGGTCACGAGGCCATCTTAAGTAGCTCTGTGTATTCTTATGGGTTTAGTGCAAGAACCCCTCGCAATCAAAAAAGAAATTGTAATAACTCTAAAAGTATAAATGATATGGAGAAACTGAAAACAGTTTTAGTATCGGAGACTCCGGGAGTTTTCAACCTCAAATATTGGTGGTCCTCCGTGAAGTTTTGGGTTTGACGCCCCCCTCCCCTATTCAAATAAAGTAGGGGTAGAAAAAAGGAAAAAGATTTGGATTCAGCGAGCTTCAAAATGGAAGTAAAGAACAATTTGGGGTGTAAGTTATAGGTCCCTTGAAACTAAAATAAGGGACTTTATATCCCGCTCCTGTCTGTCTGTCTGTCTGTTGCAAGAAATTATATCTCAGGAACCAGAAGACGTAGGAACTTGGTTGAGGTATCATTTGAAAGCTCTTGTTAATTCATTAGGAATGGCTATCTTACTTTTTGTATTAGTCACCCCATATAGGGTGAAACGGGGGATTGGGGTACAACTCAGACTCTTATATCTGGAACTAGAAGACTTAGGGACTTGCTTGACATGTCACTGGATGGCCCTCGTCCGTTCATTAGGATTGGCTCTTCTACTTTTTATTAGACACCCTATAGGGTGAAACGGGGGATTCGGGTAAAACTTATACTCCTATATCTCAGGAACTAGAAGACGTAGGGACCTGGTTAAGGTATCATTAGAAAAGTCTCGTCAGTTTATTAGAAGCGGGTTTCTAATTTTTTGGTTTCACAGCCCCAGGTGTGTAACGGGGGTGGCAAAGCTATACAATTCCACACGCGTCCATCGATGTACCCCAAACTAAGAATTGTCTTCCTTTGGCACTGGGCAAGGTCGCAAAGGTATTCCGGGTTCGACGTTGTTCTCCAGATATCAGTGTTGCCACTTTTTTTCATTTTTTTAAAAATTCCTTCTATACACTTCGACATAACCACACCAACTTGGAATTAACATTATTGGGGACAATGTAACAACACTGTGGCCCTAAGAACCCGAGTTTTCATTGTTGCCAACCTATGAGAAAATTCCATATTTTGTGTTTCAGATGCTATCAAGGGACCGGAGTCATCGAGATTATTAATTGAATCACAGCGCTAACTTGTTTAATTTGAGAAGTAAAAACAAACCCGAGGGGAAATTAAAAACTACTAAATCTACTACAAGATTAAAAGTAACATCAGCATGATAATATTAAAAAGGTTTCTGCTAATAAATCCTTAAATAATAGAGGTGCGAGGGGTAAAAGTAATAAAAGTCCGGTTTAACGCTTTTTTTTTTTCGAGTTTTTCGAAACCCCGGTGGTGGTGGGAGCGTATAATCTATCGGATGACAGAATATGTAAACAAGAAAAGTAGCGCAAGAAGAAAGAGCAAGAAACACGGGTACGCACAAATTATATTATCAGAAATAAAATGTACACATTAATTCCCTTCCTCACGGTTTTTGGGAATTTGAAAACTAGCATCTCGTCAACTCCCGTGGCCCAGTAAATCCAGTCACTGGAATTTGAGTTATTCTGTGGCGTTCAGGCAACTTTGGCTCAGGTCAGGATAGGGTAAGGGCAATGATAAGGAAGGTATCGGCCAGGGCCATTCTTAAGTTACTATGCCGGCATTTGTCTGAAACTGAGGAAACCCCTGGAAAATGTCACGATGGTCGCCGACGGAGTTCGAGTCCACGTACCTACCCATTGTCTCTTCGCAGTCAGAGACGTTACCCCCTGGACCACGGACTAGGTGCTGGTAGCTGGCTTTGAGTAAGGACTAAGGAAGTGGATCGGGCTTCAGTCCAGCTCAAGCTTGCCATTTTGGCAATCTTTCCATTTCTTTATTAAGTGAATTGAGTCGACTTAGTTCAGGTGGTAGTTCCTCTGACTTCGTCGTGAATCACCCTGTATACAAATTATTAGATAGCGCCCCTTTCAAGGAATCGTCTGCCTCTTTGAGAAAGGCGTCCCCCTTAAATTACAGAAATATTTTGCACTAATATTTTAAGTGCTTTTAACACTAATTTTCATTCATCATATGTCAGAAATAGGCAATGTTAGAATATATTTTCGTACATTAAATGTGTCTCACATATTGAAAACAAAGTTTTAGTGCATTTTATGTAGACTTACTACATTTAGAAACTTGACAACATACTAAATCCTGATTTAAATATGAATGCAGAGTATCATTAAATAATATTTATCCACCAGGAAGAAACAGAGACAGAGAGGGTTTGTGTTTGTTTTGACATTCGAACTACGTAAGCATGCCATATTTTCCAATTTGAAATGCCATTCCCAGCAAACCGAATGATTTGCACTGTTGTGCCGATTAACAGAAAAAAAAACAACGATATCTTGAAATGAAGCAGAAATTAACAAAATTTTTCTTTGCAAATTCCTTTCAAATGCAATTGATTGCAACGTATTATATCGGCATTGGTCTCCTGAAACTGAGTAAAGCCCGGAAATTCTCAATCTGTTGGACGGCTGGAGGACTCAAACCTATATGCCTCCCCAGTGTCGAACTCGCGTACCTATCCAATGCTGATGCAAAGTCCGCGACGATACTGCCTGGGTAGTTCTTAGCGTCCCCGTGTAAACGCAAGTGAATATGGAAATATACAGTCTTTGGCCTATCCGTTTTTCTTAAATCTCAGTAACTCAAAACAGACAGAGATGAGCCATACATCATTGGGTTCCTCATGGTCTGAAACTTTGGGAACAACTATGACTAAATCTAATACTGGTAGGTACTATCCAATAGCTTAGCATTATCTTTTGTAAAAAATGACGGTATGGTATTTTCTTTTTGAACGTTCACTTGATTTATACGGTGGCGCTATGCTTTTTTAAACTATTATGTAGCTTGTTTGAGTAAGTAACGAGGGTGTAAGTAAGGTTTTACTGCGTTCAATTGATTCTTAGCCGTAAAAAATTAAAGTTGCGTGTGTGCTCGAGAATTTGGAAGGGTCACACCTTCCCGTTGGGAGCGGGAGTTTGGCAGAATCACTGACAGGTTAAGAACAACAGTACCGCGTTCAATAAACTTACACTTACGGACACATTTATGGTATTGGTCCAGGGGTACAAACGCACTCTACATTCAGAATTTTAAGCAGAATTAGAATACTTTTAGGCGTAATTATGCATATTTTATACACATTTTATGTGTATTTTATATCCATACACAGGGTGCGAAATCATGGAGGAGATGGGACATTTCCTTCCCTCAAGAGATATTAAACACTTTCGAGCTTAACGCAGGTTCTAATTTTATGTATTCCACTGAGAAAATACACCTCCCCCACATAAGTTGGGAAGATACATCCAGGAAACCTGTTGATCCTTGCCAGCACCAATTTCAACATACTTACTTGTTAGGAATCTGTAATGATCTGAACGATCCGAATTCACTAAATTGATTTAGAACTATTCAAAATCTGTTCTTTCTTCTTACATAACTAACAACGTTTGATAAAATTATGGCAGTTTACGTTAGAAATAGTAGAACTTATTGCTTATACGTTAGAAATAGTAAAATAAACTCCAACTAAACCGCCCCAGGTGAAAATTATTATTTAAGGAGTCGTTGAATGGGTAAATTCAAAATTTATGAATAATCATCCTTTGCACTCAGCGATTCTGCCAAAAATGTCAGTTTCGGGTGTGTAAGTAGAGTTTTGCAGGTTCTCAATAGATTTCTAGATTTATTTTTTGTATTTACTTTTATTTGTTTATTTTTATTTATTCTTTATTTATTTTTGTTGCTGTTGTTGTTGGGGAAGGGTGCTCGAGAATTTGGGGATAACACCACCACTGAAAGTGTCTGACAGAATCCAGGTTGCACTGCTTTGAGTAACTTCTAGTACTTCCTGGAGGAGACGAAAATTAATATTATGCTGCTTAGGTCATAACAGAGTCTCATACATTAGAAAAATGCTAAGTGCAAAGATAATTCTTACGCGTTGTTACAAAAGTTCTGGACTGCAAATCATAGCTTAATTTTCGATAGAAAGTAATTACGTATGTAAGGATTTTGTCACGGTTTCGAAAGTGATCAGAGTGTCTGCGTTGAAAATTGACATTTTGCGTTTTATAGATTGCTTTCTGAAGGTTTAAAACTTTTTCAAAGCATATTGTTTTCGCATCAACAGGCGTGCAGCACACAGCCCCGTGGCAACTAGGAATGTCGCGGATTTCCGATAGGTAATGGGGAGGCCCGCGAATTCGAGCCCGCTCCCGGCTACCCTCACTGAAGGGTTGCAGAGTTTTCATCAGACTTACAATATGAATACCGGGGTGGTACTCCAATGCACTAGATTCTACCTTCCCCATCCCTGCACCGGAAAACTGAACGTCGAGGGACGTCATCTCTCGGACGTAACTGAGTTATGACAAAATTGTCTATTCAGTCCATAAAAGAAAATTGGGAAGCAATCCAGATTATGGAAAGAACAGAACAGAGTAACCTATCCTACATCTCCTAATTCAGTTTAACAGAACCAACTTTAAATAATTTCAGCTAATCTAACGCAAAGAATGTGTAGTAAATAAAAAAACCAAGAAATTGAATGAAGAATTCGCGGTCATGAAAGGTACTTCTAACACGGAATATAGCTTTATAAAAAAAAAAAAAAGATGTAGAAAAATTCAACGATGTATCTGCATGGGGTGTCTTGATGAGTACGTTTCCACGAACTAAGCTGAAGCGTTTTAATTCTATTACAAAACATTACATTTCTTTTGCTACAAATGCTGAACCCAGATCTCCCAGTTGCCTGCCTAGTGCTCTACAATTAAGCTACTACAGCGACGACCAAGTTCTGTGTACTTGAGAATTCCTTTTTGCTTCAGCTGAGTGGAAAGTAAAGAGAATCGACTACAAGTGGAGACTTTTAATTCAAAAATCTTTTTTAATGGAGAAAGCCTTCCCGGAATTGTGTAACAGGAAAGAATTAGACGCTAGTTTCCTTCACATAAAGACCTCCTTGACTTACTTGTAGATCACTCGTCCGGAATCGGGGATCCTGCTTTCATTCCCAGTAGTGGTAATTGATTATTTTTCCTTTATTTTTACACAACTGGATTACCGGTACCATTAATGATATCTTGATGTAAAGGAATGTTGCATGTAATTCTCTCGTACCATCCCAGCATTTGCCTCGTGTGACCGAGGGAAACCAGGGAAAACCTCAGTCAGGATGTCCGGACCCGGGTTTGAACCCGCGTTCTCCCCATTGCTAAGCCAATGCTCTACCACTGAGCCACGGCAGCTGGGTATAACATTTTGAAAAATAATATGCAGGAAAAAATTATAAAATGCTTTTACACCCCTCAATTTTTCATTTATCGCTTCCTGATACCATCATGTTTCGAAGTACTGACATGAAGCACAAAGGTTGGTACGACTGAACATAGAAAGGTTTCATAATGATAGTATGAAAAATTCGTATATGGGTCTCGCAATGGTAAAAGAGTAAAGGGGATTCACATTGACTATTGCATGAATAGGGAGGGTAAAAAATTGGATTTTCTAAAATCGAAGTAAATAGCGTTGATAACGATAATTTCTAAGTCTAATAT
>JAGDQP010015525.1:0-42517 GCA_022664845.1 Lepisma saccharinum
GGGGGGGGGGGGGCTCTTAAACCCGATAAAGATACCTGCTACTTTTCCCTGCTCACTATGATCTTCGATAGTTTGGCTCCAGTGCTATTTCCTAACAGTGAAAATTCGTTTTTCTCGTGATAATAAGCCACCTGGAAAGCTATTAGGCTACGCCGTTGATCCTAGGTGACCACTAGATGGTACAAGTAGCACATCAGAGCACTCTCGATGACAACGGGAGACTTTCCTACCAAGATAAAAAGGACCGGTGACTACAATATTTCCTATCTAAGCTTGAAGATGTAGTCAAATTGATAAAGAATTGTTGGGATCAGCTAGGGAACCCGGAGTGTCACATCCGAACTCACAAGATAATAAGTCCTCTGGGTAACTAAAAGTTCACAGTATCAAACTTACTTTAAATGTATGAGAATATTTTTCTGCACATTTGGAAAAATGGCACATGCATTATTAAAAATAGCTAAGAATTACAAGGTTTACCTGACTGAATTCATGGCCTATAAACACCAAGTTCTAGTACTACATTGATGCAAAGATACTGCAGCAAGTGAGGCAAAATTGCAACATAGGAAATTCCAGGATTCACAGAAAATGCAAATAGGAACTTTCTACCCTGTTTCATTCACATCAGCAAGGGAACAAGGAGAATGAATTTTTAAAGTATTTAGGGAACTTTGGCTCAGGCAGTTAATTCTTAACTATGGTCTGAATAGCGAACATACTATGTATACACGGAACACTCTTTCAATCCCTATAACACAATGGTTTGTTAAGGTATCTTTCTTAGGCGTTACTACTGCAAAAAAAGATACTATGATAAATACACAAAAGTACTACAACTCTATACTTACTTTGAATATTGAAAGCCATTGATTTTCCAGGACTTTGAAGTAATGACTGGCCTGGTTTGATTGTGGTTAATAGAGCTGTCACGTGAGGAGACGCACGCGTTACTGTAGGACTACTGTTCGACGATGGAGCGTCCACGAAAAGCCGCTTCTTAGCCAAACTTGGCTGAATAGGAGACTGAAATCGATCGGACACAGACGATACAGGAGACTGTTGAGGATCTGTAAGACCAAATTTTAAACAAAAATAAGTTTATACATAAATTAACACGAATCTTCATTTATTTTAACCAGCATTCTGTCTGAAATATCTTAATCATTATATGTACATTATTACGCAATTAATTTTGCGAACATACTTATATCCGAATAACAAATATTATTAATCAAACGAACAGGATATTTACAAGGAATGATTTTAAACTGGTTACTACATCAGACCGAAAAAGTTCCCTTGTGCGTACACAAAGGTGGCTGGGCACAACATTTGTAAAATCTCAGGAAATAATGACAATAAGGCTTAGCTAACACAGTCGATGTCGAGTCCAAGAATCGTATTTGTACAGTTTTTGGTTACTTGCATGCAGGATAGTGGGAGTTTCTCCACGTTAGAACTGTCGAATAATTACCTAAGCAGTGGGTAAGTGTAGAACCACATCTAAACTGCATTCTTCAATTAACAACAACAATCAATATAACTTCGAGTGTAATTTGCTATGCTGATACCTCTTACGTCAGCTTTCACGATGCTGAACTCCATTTCGGTGCCTCTAGCTCCGAAACAGCTGTTTAGAAATTTGTTTTTTAAGATTTCGTCCACTACTTTTGAAAAACCCTGTACACGTAACTTCATTAACCATGTTATTAAACCAAGGGGCTCCATAGTGTAGTGGTTAGAGCGTTGGACTCATATCCGCGTGGTTCCGGGTTCAATTCCTGGCTGGAGTCCCACTTTTCGGCGTACACCCAGCGTCGTGAGGCAAACTGGCGAGTCACGTGAATAAAGACGTGACTCGGCCACTCGGTCTAGAAGGCCCCTAATACGCCTGTTCGTGGCCAGGTGGCGCGCAATGCTTACCACACTGCCATCACTCAGGTTGACGCAGTTAAAGCAACCGCGGACAGATGGCGTTGGGGAGGCTCAGGACCTATCGGTCTGTAACGCCTGTGGTTTTTATTTATTATGTTCCTAAATTAAACTCATGGTACGCACAAATTCTTTTACATCTGAAGTAGGGAAAGATGCCGAAACTATCTAGTTTACCCCCTTTAAATCACTGCTTTAATTTATTTATACCTTTGGTATCTTTGGGAAGCCCCTTTTCAACCACTGAACAGTATAATTATTAGATCACAAGTTAATGAACAAGACACAAGGTCCGAGTCTCGATTGTACATCTTAGTATTCGGAAAAAAAAAAAAAAAAAAGCCTGAGTAAGTTTAAATAACTTGACCTTTTTACTTGCGGTTCTGGTTATCTACAACTACACCTCAGGCGGGATTCGAATACGCGATCTTGGAGACACCGGTTTAACGCTTGTATTTATAGAATTAGTTTCTCCAGTAAATGAAAATTTGCTTGTAATCACGATACTGATGCCAGTACAATTCAAACCATCACTACCTATCTACATCAAAGAACATTGACATTTATAACTGATTTCCTCATTTTAATTTTACATGGAGAACATGTACTTACTTTTGATGATAGCTCTGTCCATATTTGCTAGCCTACATATGGATGGATTTGTAATAGGAGACGATGGCTGAATATCATTCAATCCTGGTTCTTCCTTAATTACAAATTGACTTGGGAGAGATACCTCCTCACATGATGGCACAGGCAATCCAGAACTCCTAATGTTTTCCCATAATGGACCATCACTCTTCCACGCCATCGATTCAAGAATCTGCTCTTCAATCTGAAAAAAATAAATAAAATTTTAATTTCTCATACTAACATGCATTAACAATTCTTGTTGATTTTAAAATAAAAAATAACAGGACGTAAAGTTTGCATAGTAGAAAAATATAGGCATAATTCCTGTTCCAAACTACTCGAATGAAAACTGTCAATCGAAAATTATTAGAGAACAGACTGGATGATTTGGAATGTTACGGAAAAACCGCCAAGGAAGAAAACAGCACCTTCGATTAAATGCATGAAATCATGCTAACAATATGTTTTGCTATCATGAAAATATCCCGTTTATGCTCTTACCTTTAATAGCAATTTTTTCCAACAACATTTAAACAAATTATGATGGATTTTGCAGCACGAGTTGACTTCATAGTCAGATACAAGGGAAGGTAAGAATGGGGTAAAAGCAAAGGGAATTGCAGACTTAAAAATATATTAGAAGCATTTTAAGAATCAACCCTATTCATAATTGGTATCCAAATTTTATGCAACTATCCTGTATCGATTCAATACCAGTTTTTATACATATTGTAAATACCCAATGAATGTACTGGGTACTACTTCCAAGTGCAATTTGCTAAACCGACACCGCTTACATCATTGTTTATCAAGAGATGTGACGATGCCACCTTAACCTTGAGCGCCTGTGGCTCCGAAACTTCAAACTAACTTTATTTTTGCATTGATGTGAGGAATCACATCCCGAAGTTGGTCAGTGTAATTTTAAAATACGCTGTACATATCTATATATTCACTTCCATATATTATTCTATCAGTGTGTTTATGATTTATGCCCCATGGATGCATCTTCCTTCCACCACACTAGCTCTTAATTGTTTTATCGGAATACTGTCTCTTCCTCGTGACTTAACAAAGGCTAGTATCTTCCTCCAGAAGTCGTACTTTAAAACTAGTTAAAAAATTATCAGAAGAGCACACCTCCAAAAACACACATGCATATAATTTATTATTAACGTTTATTTTCTATGAACTAGGCAGGCAGCTGGACCCTGATGGTCACATGTCTGACAGATCAAGTCCCTCGGCGAACACTCCTGCGGGAATAGGAAAAGGAAGACAGTGTACAAGATCTTAGTTTAGGTCATATTCTGGCAGTTGCCTGATGAAACTGAGGAAAACCTCAACCAGAATGGACGGTGGCAGGACCTGAACCAATTCGCCTCCCCAGTAATTGTCCCGAAGTTTGCGATTGTAACAACTGCACATGCAAACAAGATTCAACAAAACTTTAAAAATAAATTAACATGATAACGGTAAAGTTAATGTTTATCCTAGAATGAAATGAAGATCTTAAAAACGTAAGTAAAAAGAATGCTGAGTTTACACCGAGTTAGTTTTCACCAACAAGGATGAATACATTACATGAAACAAACCATGACCTCATACAACCACATCGGTACTTACAAGATTTAAATGCTTCACCATGTCTCGCGATAACTGATCCTCTGCACGGACAATGATTTCAATCACCTTATAAAAATGATATGGTTCTAAATTAAAAGCTTCCACAATCCACGGGAACGTTCTTTGTGAATTATAGGAAAAAATCACAATTTCAAGGCAGCAGGCAAAAAGGCTTTGAAGGAAAACGTCTTGTTCCAAAAGATTCTGAAAAATAAAGCAACGAAATATGAGTAAACAGAAAAAAAAAAAAAAAAAAACTTTCCCCCGGGAAAAATGGGAAAACCCCCCCCCCCCCCCCAAGAAAAAAGTTCAAAGGATGGTAAAGGAAGAAGATGTTAGCAACTCGTAGGAGATCGACACAAGATACGCAAGAACATAAGAAGACATTTAAATACTACCTACTTTCCGAGTCTGCGCACTTGATTATCAACACAATTCCTTTCATAAATGATACTGACGTAAGTAAAGTTAACAAAGAAGGCAAATACCAGCCGACATAGACCCTTACTCAGCTTGGGTGTATGTTATAGTTCAAGACAAAACAAAACGACCCTGACGCCATATGTTTACTATAGGATTCGAGGTCGTTTAGTTTTGATCGCGACTATACTTTAAGCTCCACGATTTGGACACACAAATTGTGTCTTCCTGCAAATGTACAGAAACGCCCCACTCGAATGTACCGAAAGCCTCAAACAGGAGACACAGGCATTCCAAAGAAGATACTGATAACTGTTTATTTGACATCGGTGTTTTAAGTACATTACATTTATTTGACAAGGATTTGACTAACTACCTAAAATATACATCTGATTAAAACCCGAAATAATTATGAATTGTCTATTCAAGTTGTGACACAACGACACGTTAAAATAAATATCTGACATAGTTGAATTTTTTTTATTAACTAACTCTATGACTTACGGAACTGGCAACTTCATCGCCGCAATAACAAACGTTTGCTATTGGATTCTATCCTGGGCAAAATCAAGCCAGTTTTCATCACAAACACCTACCTCTTGAAAATCGCTTCTAATATTGTCCTCCTAACGACGTCCCTTTACCCTTCCGACTTTCCAACCACGACGAAATATAATGTTCGGTGTCGGCTCGTCTTCAATAGGCAGGTAGGTGCTACTCAACCCAAAACCATATCTATTCTCTCTCATGCTTCCACTAATAATTGCCTTTCAGCACCGCTTTGGTTATCCCACACCCAGAAACCGTGGCAGATTGAAGATAGATTTAAAGGTGTAATATTTCTCCTGGGGTTATATCCGGTGTATCTAGTGGATAGGATAGGGTCGTCTCGGGACTCTCTGGTCACTTCGTCCCGTATATCTTTCTCTTTATTTTCAAACACACGTAATTTATGTTCATCTACTACGCAACCGTAAAGTATTACCGGCAGGATAATCGTTCTGAATATTTTCAATTTCAACTTTCATGATATTAATAGCGAGGTTAGGTGTTTCTGGACTGAATAGAAACATGCGTTGCCAGATGCTTAATGCCTTTTTATTTCTTCCGTGACCTCGTTTTTACTTTTTTAAACAACAGAACTAAAATTAAGTTCATAAAGAATTAGCACGAAAACATTATAGAAACACAAACATCCCCCCTTCCCTCAATAACGTATACAGTATTATTGCCATCTATTGAGCTATTAGTAAACATCCTTTAACATTGCTTAGTCAGTCAACACTTCTTGTTGCTAGAAAACTACATTTATTAGTAAATGCACTGAAATTACTATTTTCTTCTTACCATTAATGTCAACAATCGTCGTGGAAGTACCGTTACACACTTTCCCCGGCATTGTATCACCTGCAACTTAACACAATAACTTATATCAACTAGTTTCCTTCCAAATGTGTGTCCCATATGCAATCGTCATTACTAAATTAAGATTATCTTGTTCCTGAATAGCAGTAGAATTTTATTTCAGTGAAATAAACTTCTTTAAAACCAGAAAAGAAAAATTGATCTACTAACCGTTAAGTCAAATCCCGGCTTCTTTTTCCTCTCTTCCACTAAAATGTTCTCGAGCAATTTATAAAATAAACTTTGTCCCAGCTGCAACCTTTTCCTCGCAAAATCAATGTGTGATCCAGGATGATCGTCTGCCTTGGTATACTGAGTACAGAAAAACGTACCCATCTCCTTCACCTTCTCCTGAATCCGATCAGCCTGGTTCTTGTCGCAAGACCTAAAAAAGAAAATACACAACGTCAGTAATTTACTTACCGTATTCAATTCGACATTGAGAATAGAGATTTTATTTCACCGTAAGTTCCGAAATTGTACAAGACAGAATATTGACTTTATATTTTTTGTCTGTCATTAATTTATATGTATTGTATCTAATTTGGAGGTAGTCAACATTATTTACATAGCCAAGAGTTGCTGATATTGATGTGACCCTTTTTTATGGTCATATATATTCTTGACTCAGCCAATTAGCGCCCATTACGACCGTATATATTACCTTAGATAAATGAAAGAGCGGCCTTAGTTCAAGAGATAGAGCATTGGCTTTGCATTCGGAAGGTTCAAGGATCGATCCAGCGGCATTCAACCTGACCAAGGTTTTTCCTTGGTTCCACTAACCTAATGCCAAGACGGTACCTAAAAAAAAAAAAAAAGTTCTGGCCGACTTCCTATCCTTACTCGATCAAGTCTGAGCAAGGCCATACTTAAAATTATTTAAAACTAATGAATACAAGAAAACGTTCAATCCGATTTCAAATTTCTTTACTTAAGAGGGGCCGCCACGTTGACACTTTTGATTCCCATGAAAGCTTCCTTAGGGTAAAATACTTATAGAATAGAACCCACTATGTTCATAGGAAGTTTTTCGTGGCATTTTCGTCTAAACGGCTGGATATTATGTCTAATGAGTTTACATAAATACAATGTTGCTTCTATAAGGAAATTTCCGTGGAAATCGAAAATGTGAAGGTGACAACTCCTTGTTTCTAGTACTTACCCTCGAGTGAGTGAATTATTAACAGTCTAAACGATCTAGAGAGCTAGAAAGAACGGGATCTACAGTTTTTGATAAAGTGGTCTCCGAACCACTTCATTCAAAAGACTACCACGGGACTTGAACTCGTGATAACGTACAGAAAAAGGGAGCGCGGTAACCCCTCGAACATAGTTGCTTAATCCACTTCGACTTTCCGCTGTTTTTATTGTAAATTACATTTTTCCTAGCGCGATTGATTGTACATTGGTATGTGATTGGACAGAAGAGTGGATAAAACACTTTGTTCTAATACTGTTACCTGAAAATTTCCTGTAAAGCTTCACTTGGACTGGCCTGTCGTCCAGCTAACAAAGTTTGTAATCGACTAACACTTTGTGTCGCTGTAGAGATTGGAGTTATTTTGGAGCTTTCTTTGGCTTTCAGGTACTTTCTTCCGGTCAAAGGCGTTGAGGGAACCAAATGACGAGCCTATGGAAAGAAAATGAATAGATTTTTTGTTAAAATAAATACGCTTTACATTCATCTTCACAATGCTGAACTTCATTTACCTAAGAGACTTGATACAATCAACTTTACGATCTTCATATGTTTAAAACGCCATAGCTGTAACTACTCTAAAACAAAGTTTTCATCAGTCTCTTTTATTTTAATGTAAAGGACAAGGAATCCAAGGTGCCAATTACTATTTTATTCAAAATATGTTCCTACGGCAATTTACAGCCACTCAAGGCTATGTCTTGGGGATTTCAAATTCAACGAGGGTGAGAGAGAGCGAGAGAAACACACGAATAATTCAAGACACATCTAAAATGAAAATACTACTCACTCCATCGTATTGCTGTAGATTTCTCTTCGCTTGCATCTTTTCTTGGAATTCGTCAATGCCATTCTGGGAAACTTTTGTCGGGGTACCAATTTCTGTGTTCGCATCTTCACCTGGAAAATACAAGTCTTCAGATATACAGATTTCTAGAAAGATCTGTTGTATAGAGAAATATAATAAATGTTTATTGCACATGCTGAATACTTTTTTCAATTAATAATAGTTTCTATTATATTTTAGCATCACACTTGGCTGACAGGTAATATTGTAGTTAGTGTGATGGAATGATCTCCAATACTAGTTGACATCCTGCAAGTACAAACTCATCGACGCTGCTTTTTCAAAGAGATTTTTACCGTATCATAGTCTACTTCATTCACTGTTAGAAGTTTGGACATCCACAACAATAATAAAGCGATTTCAACAAAGAACAAAATAGAGAGACAGAGAAAAAAAAAAATATCAGTACGAGAAGAAACCTTTACATAGTTTCGAAATATATTCTGTGGAAGCCTGAATTCTTTGGATTTAAATTTGTAGGGCCAGCACTGCAATTCCGCGCAAGGAAAACATATACCAGACATGTACGGAGACGCTGCTGCCATCTAGCGTCCGAAATTACCAGTTCACAATAACATCAAGTCTTACTCTGTTAAAAACCAAGAATATTAACAAAGATCTTATTTAATTATATTAGAACACAACCGACTAATTCCCAACTACGCGTTATATTGAGATACTAAGTACCCAATTATCAACAATGCACATTCTTCTTCCGTAGAAGCATGCAGAGGAGGAAGGTACACGTGAACTGATGCAAATTTCATGGATTACTAAAACAAATGGGGACGAGTCAGATATGACGTAGCTTCAATTTTAGAGCAAGCTTGGCTTTACAAGAGAGGGTCGTACACATAATAGAAATTAAGGGAGACACAAATAAAATTAACAGTTTACGTTTTAAGATTAGCCTGATTATCCTTGCAAGACATACCTCATGAATACCGATGCAGCTCTTACATCAAAGCTAATTTACAATAAAATACTGTCGCAGCTCCAATTTAAAATCAACAAAATTACAACTCAGAAACCAGATTCATACAGAAAAAAACATACCTCACCAGGATTTTGCTGGACGGAGTATATTGTAGTTTCTACTCGATGTTCTTTGCCATATTATCTTTTTCTCCCAGGGGCACCGTCGGACAGATATAATTTAACAGAAATGTCGAAGAAACAGTCAGAATTTCACGAAGTTCACTAAATCACTAAGTCCAAATATAAACTGTTCTTGGCCATATAATTAGAAGTCGGGACTTCGGACTTCAGAATATTTTTTCGCTGGGTTATCAAACGGAGCTTGACACACGGTCTAACTCTTGTCGTGTACCAACCAAAATTGACTCAAGATAGGAGTGAGGAGTCAGTTTTTATTGAATCCCGAAGTTTTCGTTTTTCTTTCTTTTTCTAAATCAACCAGGTCACTTCGGCTCATTGACACTGGAAAAATATCAATTGGTGAAGTGCTCACAGGGAAGAATTTTGATTCGTGATATTAATAGATTGTCAAGGAAATCTGAGGTGGAGATGGTTATAGGAGGTCAAATCTACAGGAACTATTGGAGATAAGGATTTAATTTTCTCATGGGACTTTAAAGGTTATTGTCTTCAACATGGCCAAATTGGGTTAGGACGTGACCAATCGATACTACGAGGTGTTAGTATTCTTATTTACTATATTTGTAATCTGAAGAAGTAAAATTGCACTCCTGAAGTAGATAGTATTTCCGCTTCTCTTACGTTCTTAGCGGCATGAGTAATTTCGTGGAATTTTTATATTGATATCTGGTTTCTTTTACTATGATATTATTACATGAGAATTTTCCCAAACATATGAAAATTCTTTGGAGGGCGACGACCTATAGCTGCTAATCGGCATGCGTGCGAACTGTGCAGCGTAAGGAAGTCAATGTCGCCATTTTTCTTTTCCAAGTGCAAGCCTAAATACTAACTTGTAGAGGTATCAAACACTACAAACCATCGTTATGTTTCCAAGCGTTCAAAACACCAACGGGCAGAACTTTCGCGGAAAAGGACATAATTTAGCGTTTAACTATTTTTATGCTGCGTTCTGACATTCGTATTGAAGGAAATAAAGACGAAATACCAGACACATCACGAAACCGAATGTAAAACAGACTTGAAGAAGGAAATAAGATCCAAACAGCAGACATGATTAGCAACACAAGGACGCTAGAAATAAAAGAACATACGAAAAATAACACAAACATGAAAAGAGCAGTGAAGCTTCTTTCACCTACTGACATTATTCGGATTGACCCGACAAGTATGCAACTTTAACGGTGATCTACCCTTAAAATACTTACCCAAAAATATGGTTTCATCGAAATCACCAACATTCAGAACGTATTCTTCGTACGTTTTCTTGATGGACTTGTAGTTATATTCGAAACACCCCTGTTCCAGAAGGCCAGTAAAATTAATGCCGTCACCTTTTAAAATCTGCAAAGGAACATAATTTATTTGGTAAATATTATAGTTTTCAACATTCAATTTGTATGTTCACAAAATGTATTTTACTTACGTCGCTAGCAATCTTCAATATGTTTACATCACTATTTTTGCATCCCTAATACATTTACGAGCACATGTAAATGCTCATCTCGGAGGTACACTAACGAATGACAACTAAATATACATAAATTATGAATGATATAAAGAGAAAAAAGGGCGAATGAAGGTAGCACCGTTTACATGACATTGAATGTTACTCTTCAACTGCTTTAGTTTTATCAGATCGTACGTACAAACTTACGTGAATGTTAAGAAATTACAAAATCTTGATAATGTGTATAAATGTACAAGGAACCTAATAATTTGACCAATCTTCTGCAATTCGTATACAAAAAAAAAAAAAAAAAAAAAAAAAAAAAAAAAAAGATATGTACAGTCAGTGCCAAAAGTTTGTACCCAGGCTTAAAAAATTTCTTCTCCAAATAACATTGCAAATGGACAGACCGATCTGAGTAGTTACTCAGTAACTTACAGAAAATCACATTCTCTTTCTAAGTTACATGAAACCGTACCCAAATTGGCCTAGACATTCATTCCAAAGTTATTCGGTGAAGACATTTTACGACTGGGTACCAACTTTTGTTAATGACTGTACAATAAAGATGGCTTGACCAGACTTGTATTATTATCAGTGTCACAGAGACCAGGATTTGTGCACCATTGTCTGTAGTTCACCAAATTACCTATACAGCATGCTTTCATGACCGATCACTATTACTTTTGGATTTAGAAAGCGTTCTAACGATGCTATTTGATGTTATTCAGACATCGGAAACCGAATTTTCAGTGTTGAGAACCCTTTTCACGTTCACTTATCCTAACCGATAGACAACGTTTGGTCATGTCAATGTATTTTCTGCTGCAATTACAGACGACTTCGTACTCTGAAATTAGTACCCTGATTTAGATTTTATCACGTTACAGAACGATGGTGATGATTAAAAAAAACAACTTCTGCCTAGCAGATCAAACATATATGGTAAGGCCAAACGGGATTTGCATAACTTACTCATGACTGACCATCGCTAATTTAAATTAGGGAGCAAGTAACATTCAAGCTACTGTAAAACTTTGGAGAAATACGTTTCCCAAGTTACTTGCCTGGCGCCCCCTTTTGTAAACCCTGCGAATTCAGTGTCCTCCTTCGCAATAAAATACTAGGAAGTGTTTCGTACACGGTCTAGTAAAATAACATTATATACTTTTTAAAGTCTACAATTTGAAACATACTCGAGTTAAAAATAAATAATACATTTATCTGACCAAATAAGAAAACCAAACCCCTCCCCCTCAATGCTCTGCTGCTCCTTCTCAATTATAAATATTTTAAATTGTTTCACAAAGATTTACTTTTATCTTTAATTTCAGAGGATTGCAAATCTAACACGCCCCGTCATTGGGAACAACTCTAGTCTCCAGATGTTACCGGATCGCAAATATATCTATCATAAAGAAATTAATATTCCACCTTTGGAGGAGGTCAATAGTAATTAAAAAAAAGTATATAGAAGAATCCACCTTCGAATTACCTTTTTCTCAAACAATTCCTTTATGTGAGGTTTCCAACAATACTCTTTTATCGCTTTGGATTCTGATCGTATTCCGTCATGCTTCTCACAAAGTACATCTATTATACATGGAGGCTCTGTAGGTGGGGTGTAGTCTTGATCCAAGAAATTCCTTGGAAGCCCTTCAAATAGAAGAACAACTAATAAGTAAAGAAAATATTAAGATTACATAACGAACAATATCTACTCTGACTGTTTGGGGAAATACTTTTATTTATCTTCAAATAAAATCTTACGTTAAATGCAAATATCAATATTTCAACTACAGTATTCACAGATTCTCGTGTATAAATCACAATATTTGACCACAAAATGTACGCCATTCTTACTAAGGCTTTCCTTTCTTTTTACTCGACGAACGCCAGGAAAAGACCTAAAATAAGATCCTGTACGCTACCTTCCCCATACCTCAAGGTCGAACAATGGGATGGCACCCATTAAGACGTGAGCATGTTACGAATCCTACAGCAAAACATTCTTATATGAAGAGCTGCTGCCTAACGTCAACAGTATGAGCACTCGGCGCATAATAGTCATTGGAAAACTAGAAAACGTCTATCAGTAAAGTAGGTATTATTACCAGATAGAAGCGCACACACTATTCAAATCTTTGAAATTAACACAGAAAAAATCCGGTCAGGTTACTTGTAAAAAAAAAAGGTAACATCTATTCACATCTTTGTTCCAGAACAGGAAAATAATAAAAATAAATAAAAAAAAGTATTATTGTATGTTTTATACATAAACCCCTTTTCATTAAGCTTACTTTATTCAATGTGTCGAATAGCATTCGCGGTTAGCACAGAAACGTGAATAATATGTTGTTCGATTGCCGTTAATATTTCCAATCTCTCCTCGGCAAGCTTTGGTCGCTCGGGAGCGAATAAAAGTTAATGATAGTTGCTGCATACTTCAGACAAATAAGCAAATGGCAGATGGTACTATCTAGATTGGGAATCAGATATCAGCACGAGTTACTCGACACTGATGCCGTCCTAACAGCGAAATGTTTCGGTGTTAAGTTCCCCCCCACCTTCATTCAAAATTAATTGATGTTAATAGCTTACCTGAGAAAGAGAAATTGAGGAGGTCCCTTCTATCCGCTAAAAGAGCATTTCCAAAAATAAGATCACAGCATGATAATAGTAAGTGATACGAATTCACCAGATCATCACTAACGGCCGGGAAAGCAGCTTTTACACATACGAAGAGAGTCCAACAGAAGTCGAATACTTCTGAAGGGGTGCACGGGGCACGTCTGAAACAAAATGAACAATACATCAAGATTTTCATCTACGAACTGGCAAACTACTATTAGTTCAAAAAATGTAATAGCATGCACAACATATATCAAGTTAAATACAAGGTTATTAAAAATACTTCATCGACTTTTAAAGTCCTATAATTTACAAGTTATGGACTGCACAAGTTTGCGCTAATTTTATGATTTAGTTTGCACAAACTTACATGTGGATATAAGCTGGACAATATACACTCAGATTTGTATATACCAGGTATATAATAAATCACAGCCATATTCAATCCACTAGTGGATGAGGCCTCTCCCCGAAGGGAGGAGTTGGTCTACTGCTCCCACGCTGACCAGACGGGTTGGGAGAGGAGAGCCGAAGCTCTCACTGTGATTGCCACTGTCTTTTATTCACAGCAGCTCCCCAATTGTCCTCATGATGCTGGGTCAACACCGAAATTTTTGAACCCCCACCGGGAATCGATATATATATATGTATATATTTAAAAATAAAACTTTCTAATCCTTAAAAGGTGCAACATCGATCCGCCATGATGCAGAGGAATTTGCATAATTGAAATGTTTAGATTCAAATCTGCTTTGACCCGACACAGATTTAATGACGGGACTATTTTCAACCATGACATCTGGTTTACCATACCTGTTTTTTCTTGACCTCGGCTGTCTAGGAGGATCATCAGCTGGATTTCTGAACATGTGTTTAAAAATTGGCTGGAACTTCTTAAATATAACCATGGAAACTGAAAAATTCCTTTCGAGACTATCAACCTTCGTTCGGAGTTCTGAAGACACGTTCGCCATATCCAGCCACTTTTTCACCTTGTTGAAGAAATGAATTAAACTGAAAAAAATAATAACAATTAAATACCATAAAGTTTTAAATAATCATGCGTTCATTAACATTAAAAATAACCACCTATTTCGTTAATGACTGTAAGGGTTCCCTTTAATTTCCCGAATCTTCTAGGTTATTATTCAAATACATCGTACAATTTTTACATGTCACACGGATTCTATTAGCATAAGCTTAGCATGAAACTACATTTTTCTTTTAATTTCGAGTGGAACGAAGCTATTAGATCTGGAAGAGTCTCTTCCTATTCTAGGCATGCTTTTTACGGTACCATTCTAGCATTCGCCTCGTGAAATTAAGGCCAGTCCTAAAAAACATAAGTCAGGACGGTCAATCGCGGGGTTCGAACCAACGTACTGCCGATCCAAAGTCCATGACGTTACTCAAGCCCGTCTTGTTACATAAATGACTATTACCTCGCGGCCGATCATCCTGACTCAGATTTCCTTCAGTTGTAAAGATTGAAAAACCCAGCCTACCTGGACGCAGGCGCGGTTTTTAAAATAAAACATGAATGCATGTAAGTGTAAAGATTTGTACAGATTTCAGTAGCTCAGTCAGAAACGATACATCATTAGTGTGAAATTTTAATTTATTAATAGCTTTTACGCAAGGTCGGAATACAGTAGGAGAAAAGATACGGAAAAAGTGTTGACGAGGGCCTAAGTTGAAGGTACCATCCCGGCATTTGACTTGTGTGACTGAGGAAAGGAACCAAAAAACATGTCAGGATGGTCGGCCGCTAGTATCGAACCCAGGAGCTCCCGAATGCGAAGCAAAACGTTCTACGAACTGACAACTACAGTGGAGTCGGGAGGCTTGAAGTGACAAGTGTTTTGTGTATGGGAGTGGGCGAGTGACCGCACTTGGTCTGTGTATCGGATAACTGAAACCACGACAATTGTAGGTCCCGACATTGCACCATTCGCAGGTGAGACTGAGTAAAACGAAAAATAAGCCTATTCGGGACGATCCCACTGGTCCGCCTGAGCAGGGTCCTGCCACTTGGCCGTCCGGGATACCAACCCACCAGATCAGAACAGACGGGTGTAATCATAGTGTTGTTTATTCTAAAAAAAATATATATATTTATTCTCTTGTGATTTCCTGATTAGCTCAGTGCTTCTGTAGATAGCAAGAGATCAATGACATCTGTTGGAAAATTTATATTATTATTAACAATAGTTGAAGACTCTAGTAATTAATTTTGCACGGAATTTGTAATTAGCTCTTATTTAACGAGATATATTTTAGATTTTGATGCTCTAAAAAGTCTGTTACGAAATCAACTGTTGGAAATAGTTTTTCCTAATAGTTTGTATTGGAGTACAGACTGAGCTTCAACATTTCCTTGTATTTTAATATCACGAAGTTAAAGTGTGGTAGATTCTAGATAGCAATATTATTCTAGGTACTTATAATGACAGTCGAGATCTGCATTTTAACAATCCAGAGTGCAATAGTTTTAAATATTATGCACTTATCTCAGAAATCATTTAAAATCAAAGTTAACGAGAAAAAAAAACCCACTGGATTTTAAAGTGAGCCCAACCCCCAAAAAAACACCCTGGAATGTTTTGATAGTAACTCAAATAACGCCCCTGGCCGCCATCTTCCCCAGTCTGTCCTCTACCCCATTTTGGCCTGAGCCAAAGACGCCTACTGGGAACCACGACATCTGTATTCCCTTACTTTTCCAAGACTTTTGGCTTGTAAGCTGATTTTCCCTAAATTTTCTCGGTTTTCTTAGTCAGTGGGAATCCTGCATGTGTAAACTCTAAAATATGTTGTATTCAATCATTCATCCATAACCAGAAATAGTAATAGAACACACAACACGGTATATATTACAAACTCGCTACATTAATTAAATACCAATAAGGAAGAGTGACTACGGTATGCGACATTATGATGACCTTGATAACGAAATTCATAATTAATTCCAACTTACTTATAGGATGCAGAGATACGTAACATGCAGAAGCCACTCAACAGAATATCCGAGAAAATTTTTAAATCCCCCTAATATGCAAAATACTGATGACGATGCTGATATGTACTCACCTGAGCTTACATGACCGCAGTAGCCTTGTCAAACTCACACGATTCCCTTCGATCCTTGCATCTGTAGCACCGACTGTAGGAACAGTGGTATTCCGACAAGCAACATACAAAGCGCATGCAATCCAGTGTAGTGGGTCTCCCTGGAATAAATAAATAAAATCACATTATTGGGAAGAAAAAAAATGAAAAGGTTAATTCAGATACCAAATATGACATGCAGTCTCGTCGCATCAGTGACAAGCAAAATATTAAACAAAAATACAATTTGAAAAAAGTACAATACTTTATACGGAAATGCGGACGCAATATGAAAAGTGTGTAGGTCAATATTCCAGATTTACTACGATCAATCTTGTCCAGTCTACAGCAATGAAGACCGATTAATACAGCAATTTCGCATTTTGATTTATGACCGAGACTACACCCGTCACGTCCGAGGGATGACGTCCCTCGGTGACTACTATTTCGGTATAAGGGTAAGATAAAAAGCGGCGCCAGAGTATGTGTTGAGGTAATGAACCGGCATTCGCTGGTACAATTCAAGAGGAAAAGCTAAAAACCTCGTACCTGCGTGCCAATCTTAAGACCGTGATCGTTAAAATCTAGACCTCGGGGCTGGGAGACCTCTATGACCTAAACCAGTTTTAATTCTGTAAAGAGTAATAATATCTCTTAACGAGATATTACCCGGAAGGAGGTTGGGAATGTAGTTTAACAAGTCTCTAATCAAAATTAACTTTCAGTTTTCACTTCCACAAATGATGATGGGTGTTCTGCCCGAAGGTTCCTGGGCAAAGATAACACACGGTGGTTTGCTACTTCCTTTCATCGGATGAATATGACGTCCTGAGAACGGGACCTAGGGTTTAACGTGGGCTCCGAACCACGTGTATTCCCACCGGGACCCTTTTATCATGCAAAAGATCTGTACTATTGGTAAATCGCCTCTTATCTTTCACGACTGATTAATTCAAAGATGGAAGAATTTAAGTTCACTCCGTACGCCACCAGATGTCATTCCAACACTTGTCAGGAAGTTACTTATGAATCGCGAAAATCAGCTTTTAAATCAAGTTTTGTTAAGTCTCCTCTGAATGCTCCGTCAAACACAATGTTGTTTTCCGCAAGTATAAAATATAACTGCTTACTTTTTCATTACTAGGCTCGACAGGCAGTTATACCATAAACCTGTAACAAATATCAGGGATGATATCCCGCAGGAAGCAATCTTGCGGGGGGAAAGTTCGAGAAGTCTATATACAATCCTTACATTTGTCTGGTGAAAATGAAGAAAACCTGCCTGGATAGCCATAGCAGGACTCAGAACTGCAAATCCCATAGTTCTTCGAGGTTACCCACCAGAGAACGACGGCCTAGGGTTTCTTTACTCATTAGTTGATTGGTTTGAAACTGATTCTATCCCAGAGATCTAGTTCGAGTAATTACCAAAACTAACGTAAACAGTATTTGTTTTGCAAGAACGTTGCCTCTGCACATAATTGGGTCAAATTTGGTCACTGGAAATAATCAGAATCGGAACCACCTTATCCGACCTCTATCCCTTGTCCAATCTTCAGTTATCTAACGGCTACACAGCTTCTTCAATACCTTATCCCCCAACTCACACATCAGATTCTTGCTGCTATAGTCAAATGTTACGATCTAATGCCGTGAAGTCTGACACCACGGCCGACCATCCTGACCTATTTTCACAAAGTGAATGCCAAGATGGCACGTGGAGTAAGGCCCTGGCCGCTACCTTCAGCATCCTCTCCTCTATTCCGGCTCTAGATTTTTATCCGTTTGTATAGTTTATTTCAGATTAACATATGAGTCTGTACCGCAAAGAAGTAATCGCATATGCGTGTGCTACTAAAGGTACATGTGAAAACATATATGGAATATTTACATCGTTCGGTTCAAGACTATTGCCATGTCACTGACTTGGATCTCTTTAGATTTTGTAGTATATAATAATCTACTAAGCTGGAGTTAAATATAATTCTACATCTTTGCGAAGTTTACTGCTTTTTTTCATTAACTAGTAGTGGTAAGGGGAGCTAACCTAGCAAGCCAAACACAACAACATGACTGCCACCTTAGTCGGCTGGACTTTAGATCCAACCCGTTTCTTACAACCTATAACATTGGTCTCAGTCAAAGGTACCTAAATCAGGGTTCCCACTCATTTGCCAAGATCAAATTCCCTGACTTTTCCAGGTTACTACTCAGAAATTTCCAGGTACCCCATTTTGTATATATATCATAACTCCATGGGAAAATAAAGATCATAGTTGCATGAAAATAAAGATACATCAAAATATTTCACTGTATTCTTTTCTTAAATTGCTTCATGGTTGGCACATTAGCCTTAAAGTAATTTCAAAAACGATCTAACATTAAATGCCTGCTGTAGGCAAAAGAACTTCAAACAATAAGCCATCAAATTCCCTGACTTTTCCAGGTGAGTGGGAACCCTGTAAATGCCATAAGTGAATCCAATTTCAATTAAAGTAAAGACTGACTCGCTGCTTACTCCCAGTTAGTTAGAATAATAATTAAGGAAGTGACAGTTTGCAGCCTTAAAGTGATGTAACGCTTGTATGTGGAGTAAACATGAAACATTGCTAACATAATCAAAGAACAAAATAGCTAATGTATATACGACCTATATCGAATTTCTTGCAGCCCCGTGGTCAAGCGGTTACGAACATTGAAACAGGTTGTGTGGAGGCACGCAGGATCAAGCTCTGCTTCTGGTCATACACAATGATGTTTTTCCATGGTTTCCCTTTTAGCATTTCCAGGCGAATGCTGGTATGGTACCACAAAGCCTCTGGCCGCTTTCACATTTTCTGACCCAAAAAGAGTGATCGCCGAGGGATGTCTCTCACGCCCATAAATAAAGATTTAAAAACATTGTCTAACTTTATTTTTTTATGCGCTTTATCTTTCGAGAAGCCAAGGATTATGTATATATAAAACAATTAACTCTGGCCTAATGCGTTGTTAAAGGTACAAGTTAATTCGGCAGTGGGTGTTCCAATCCGATCCTACGAAAGAGTTTTCGTACTTCGGACGTTAGTAGAATCAGAAATTGAAGCCAGCTTTCGTTTATATGTATACGGAAAAGGGTCAAGTGGATCGTCTGTACATATTTATTTAAATTACCACAAATTACAACAGCTACGCAACCAGTTATGAATGTGCGAGGGACATATGAAATGCAGGAAAGAACAGGGTTATAATGCAGTTTAGCTACTTGTGTTGTTGGAATCGACTCAAAATGCTACATTTTGGACTTCACCATATGCCATAGAATATGTGGAGTCCCCCATGCGCCGCACCCGGCGCGTGCGCATTGTACAAGGAACAAAGTTACCTTTTCTAAAGACTAAAGGGAAAATACTGACAAAGTGAGCGTAGGCTGTAGAGTGGTTCTCTTGCAAAGCATTTTGTTCTTAATCGAAACCTCTGACTCGTTTGAGATCCGAAATTCGAATCCCGGTTGTGCCTTCCTGACTGAAGTTCCCTTTGGCTTTCCTTCAGTTACTACTACTTCTTTCTAACATGAGCTACTATTTTGGCATGGACGGACTAAAAATATAATTTGAGTAGTGCAAATCAAAGGCGTACACATGCATAAAGAAATCGATTATACCATTGATAATCATTTAGACGAATTTCAAGTCTAAAGAGACCCATGAAAGGTGAGTGTCACTGTTGTTAATATTAAACAAATTAAAAATAATTCGGTGTCCATTTGCCGATACCGATACTCCAAAAAATGGCTAATATCACCGATACCGATATATCCCTACTGAAAGTACACAACAGAGAAGGGGATATATGTCCACTCCACTCATATCATCCAGAGATTTGGCTAGAAAAACAGTGAAAAATCACTACAAAAACAATGAAAGTAAGGTTATTACAACTACACTGAATTCTATAAAAGACGAGATGTAACGAGCGTTGTTGTTTTAAACAAGGTTTTGACCCGTGTGAAGTTGAACCTGACAAAAAATTGAATGAGTCCTTATTGGGGGGAGGGGAATGACCCTCCCTGCCCTTCCGCAGATCTCCTGTGTATAACGGAGGGTCAGGGATAATAAAAGCGAGGGTCACTCAACTCTAGGCTATTCCCAAAAACCGCTCATTCAATTTCTCTGCCAGAAAATTTGTTCAGTTCCACACAGGCATCAAAACTGCGCTTAAAACAACAACAGTAGTTACTCCCTATCTTTTAGTGAAACAATGCAGTTGAAATAATATTACTTTTCATTGTTTCTTAAGCAAAACCACATATCCCTTGTTTGTTGTGTACTTTTAGTCACATCAGCCTCTGATTCTAGCAAAACAAAAACAACAAAAAAACAATGAAAATCACGTAACTTGAAATTGCATTGCGTACTACAGAAACGAGGGCTACTTCTTTCAAATCTTGAGTTTTATATTAGGCCATGCTATTGTTAGTACCCACGACTTTTAGTAGGTTTCCTGGCTACAGGAACATAAAACGTAGCATTTCGAACAAATTCCAATATTTTATGGCACAAGTAGCTACACGACTGCAGTTTTACTAATAAAGGACGAAAAAGGAATCACTACGAAGAATCTTCTCTGTGCACTGAAAAACAAAGGGAAATTAGCGACATAATGTTTTGTTGTATTTGGGTGGAAATAACTTTTCGAAACAAAATGGGTCACGGACAATTGGTGATTGTAGATAGAGAGAAAATGAAAACGTGTTAAACACTGATTACGCAAACTTTATACTTGATGATCCAATTTACGGTGCAGTAGAAGGTAAAATAGGAATTTGGGGGGGGGGGGAAGGTGCAACTTCCAAACAGTATTAAGGAAGGTAAATCGCACGCTTATATTCCACGTCCGTCAGAAGTCACAGAGATTAAGTCCCTTGTAGGAACAAGAATGCAGAAGATCAGTCTTAGTTTAAGTACCATCCCAACATGTCCGGTGGAAATGACGAGAACTGCGGGCGTAATCACTTCATAAGAGTTGGGTAACCACTCGAAGAAAGGTAAGAAAGGAAGAGACCGAACCAGTGTTTTAGGTACCATCCCTACAGACGCCCAATAAAAAAAGAAGCTTCAAATTAACACTGCCAGCAAGATGACTCGAACCTGCCAGACTCCTCAATGATGTTCCAATCATAGCCATTAGACAAAGAGAGCTGGGCTGATCAAGTATTAGATTTGAACGAATCGTTAATTGATATGTATTGCAAGCAACATGTAACAGCTGTACGTATCTTGTAATATATTTTTTATTGCAACCACTGAATGTAAACATGTTCGGAATAACTTCAGTAGGTTACCTAAACATTGGCAACCGACTTCACGTACCCCCTCGGATGAAGGATTACGCTTTCAAGGAACAATTATCTCAAATCCTATTTCCATCGAACTGAATTATTAAGTCCAATTAAGGACGACGACGGGCGTTGTCCGTCCTTCAGATGTTACATAAATTATTTTAGATACGTAGAATGCAGAATGTTTTGTAAAATCAAGGGACCCGAAATCAGGATAGCACCAACAGTAGAAGTAGGCCTACATACCACCATATAACGGAAGCTGTTAATATAGGGAATTTAAAAATAATCCAACTGTGGGGAACGATGAAAGTAATAGTTTTTTTTTTTTTTGCTTTGTATAAAAAAACAAAAACATAAGAAGGTAATTTAAAATGAATTGGTATTAAATTTTGCTGGCTTTTCTGAAGTGGAAGAAAGAAAAATTTCCTAAAGATTATAATATAGGAGTACGTTCCAAAACAATAAAATTATATTATGAACTTCTAGAACGCTGTTTGAGTTCGATTGATGAGTGGTTAAACTATGTTAAGATCAATAGTTTTCCCAAAGTAATTGAGCTACTACAAACGATTTGCTTACATTCTTATGCAATACTTTGTGTTTGTATTACAAATGACATACATAATATGTACTGCAAATATTTGAAAAGCAAACATAATTTGCCACAAATACGTTTTCGTGACAAAACATTCAATCCCGATGATTTTCTACGCCACGTACATTTAAATAAAATTTTAATATTTTCAATTATGAATAAGTACACGAATGTATAATTTATATTAAAACAAGTTTTCCAACTTGTTTTTCGAAATATATATAATACTAGAACATTTCACATGGTATTCAATCATTAATCAATGAACTATCCATCTAGCGTAATTCGGCCATCAAAGCGTTTAGTACTTCTGATGCTTACTTACCTCTAGTACGTAGTTCTGTCGAATTGTCTCGTAGCTTTCCCAAGCTTGATCCGCAGCATCTTTATCCATATTCAGATCGAGACACAGATCTTGATGCCTTCTAAAAACATCTTGGTTTGTTTCGTCCGACAAACCCATGATGAAATAATAAACAAACACTATAAAACACTAACACCTCTTCCCCAACTCCTGATGCACCTCACTACCTACGATTTGGCGGGAAATGTAGCCGAAGCACGAAAGTTGATTCGTTCGAGAGTTATAGTCCATACGTGTCATTACAATATTTTTCTTTCGTGAAGTCCAATTATTTCAAACATGCAACTGCATGAATTATGGAGTAGAGTGTATGACGTTGAAGCAAAAAATCTTCATGATGACTCTAGGAAAACGTAGTGTCATTAAATATTATAATAAAGTTATCGCTGCGGACTAATATGCTTATCGTCAAGCGGAAAAGGGCGGGAAATGAAGGGTGGCTATGGTAAATTTCGCAATCTTTCATTCATTATTGCTATAAATGTTTGATTACTTTGCATCTTTACCTGTTCCACTAACAACAAAAACAACATTAAATAAAATAAAGACTAAAGTTATGTATGAAAGTAAAGCAGCAACAGTTTTGTTCTTTTTGTAGTTATTAGTCTGCTTGGAAAAATAAAAAAAACACGGAAGAATGTGAGTGCCGGTAGAGGGCAGTATCATTCAAGTTATTTTCAGCTGTTTTGAACAGAAGAATTCCGATAAGCGACACTAAGCGGGAAACGAGTACACAAACTACACATTACACATGTTTTGATTGGACGACTATTTTGTAATTTGTACCGACAAAGTTTTTGTTTATGAATAGTTTATTTACCAGAACGTGTTTTATTATTACTGTCAATTTCATTAATGATTTTTAGTTTCTAATTACGAATATGGAAATATGGAGAAAATGATTGACAGTGTTAGTTAATTCATCGCTCAGTAATTATAACATCACCATTTTCTGGCGAGTTGCGTCGGCATTAGGGTATCAACTCGTGATTTAGAAAACATGGCTTGGTAAGGTTTACGTATAAACATGTACCACATAAGATTGTGTTGCCAAAGGCTGCCACGTTGCTGGCATGAAACAAAGTACTTTTCGCTATCCAGTGTTGCCGTAGGCAAAAATGAAGGGCGAGAGGCACGTTTCATGAAGAAACTTCTTGGAGGTTCAAGGAAAAGCAAGTGAGTTCATTCTCAGTAGGAGGCTGAAGTTTTCATGTTCATTGCTTGTGCTTAAGCATTTAGTTCTGTGAAATATTTAGCATTTTGTTTCGTATTGTTATTAGTAGCTGTGTGGGTACGTGACCAGTTGTAGAAGCCTATTCGATATTTTGCATTATTTATTACGGGAGTAGATTCAGATTGCTGACCCTCATACAAGCTCTAGGAATGTAGGAAGTTTGCATTGGAAATAGCAAAAGTAATGCTGTGTAAGTGAGGAATGTTATTTATTTGTAATCACTGAGTTTTTTTTTTTTTTTTTTTTAGATAAACATGTCCCGCGGGTTTCGCTAACTATTGAGCCGTAAGTAGGCACTATGCCACTCTTTCCCTTGCAAATAATTAGGACAGACACTTCTGTAGAAACTAGCGACAGTGAGTAATCCAAATTATGTTACGCAAAGCAGTGTGTCATCACTTCGTTAAATACGCATTTGAGTTGGTCAGTACACACCAAACATGGCGGCAAGTGAAGTTAACACTGGCATTAATTTATGTTCTGAATGGCATTGCTACAAAAATCACGGACACTGTTGTTAAGCGACAGCGAGTTAGTTAAAGTTCATTATATATGATGTTCAACAGGCACTCCATGTACTAGCTCCCCAACGTGGAAGAGCCAAATAGTCACAAGTTCTTGCGTATTTTTTACCCTTTCTCACTTACATGGCGCAAAATTTTGTTATATTTTGCGTTTCAACACTTCCACACAAGTGTTAAGTAGACTTGGATTTTGTATCTTGTGCCGGTCATAAAGTGGACCCGTTTTGGCATTTGTTTACCAAAATCACAAAAATTACCTCCCACGTTCGCTGTTTTTCCTTTATTGGCTCAGAGACTGACGAAGGGCACTTTGAGGTTAGGTAAGTCAGGTTCGGTGTTTTTTCTTTTCCCTTCTGCACAGTGACTAATGAAGCGCACTTGGAGGCTAGGTAAGTCAGGTATTCGGTGTTTTAACAGCGAAAAACACACCTTTTACTCACAAATATGCAACTTACATTAAATGTCACGTTGCCTTTTCCCCACACTGGAAATAGTATGTTCCTCTTCTCTTTAGTGGACCATGTCTTTCACACAATTTCAACAACAACTTCTTGCCATTTTTGTACAATTCGATAAAATTAGCAAGTTATGTCGCAACCATCACAAACATGCGCAGTTTGAACACTTCGAACTGTAGCTTTACGTCAAATAGTTCCTTCCGCCACCACATGCAGTGCGTCTTAAAACATCAACAGAACTAACTTAAAAAAACAGTATTACTCATTTTTAATGTTACCCGCATTACACTTTCACTCGATTCTTATCACAAAGACAAGTAAATTGCCTCCATTGATCCTGTAAATTGGTCCGGCGATAGTAAACTTAACCCCCCCGTTTTTATTAATGCAACCTGTCTACCCCTTTTCTCTACTATGGACAAGTTAGCTGGTTTTTCTTCAATTACACATCTTGATAGTCATTATCAAAATGGGAGACTATTTTTAAGTTCCAGAAGAGTAATTCTTTGTATTACCTACTTCGGTTATACTGCGTGGGATGTAGAATCATCTAAGTCAAGGTGTGTGCAAGTGCAAGGAACATACTCATTCCGAATAAGGAAACTAACAACATTCGAAATATATTGAAGGCTATATAGCAAAAATTACCTAGTTCATATACAGAATTACTCAGAGTATTTTTAATTTCTAAATAGTAGCTTACCGTCAGTTAGTTATACTGGAAACAGTTTAGTAGGCGTATTTCATAAGATACTGGACCACAGGTTTTGCCATATGATTATCATGCTTGCTTTTAATGCGTGGTTCTGGGCTTAGATCCAGTGGGAGAACCATTGGATCGGAGTAGTTTGGAGTCAACTAACAAACTGTAGGTTCCGCCCAGCAATACTTTTACCCGTAAAACACCCGCGTACGCAACATACATTGTTTTGTCTGTACAGTAAAGATCGTTTTACGTTCACGTGTCAATGTTTAATTCCATACGCTATCTAGTAGGTATGTCACCCGGATTTTTACTTCCGATATCCATTACTTATAACGGTGTGCCTTATGACCTTTCTCTGCCATAACTTGGCACTCCATACGTTTCCCATGTATTACATTACAACAACATACGCGTAAATAGTTCGCCGTAAAAATGTGCAATGTTTCTTTAAAGAAATACACCGTTGTACTTGCTTGAAAATTAAAGCCCTCCACGTTAATAGGTCTAGTTCACAAAACGCATCCAAAACACAAGTGGTTCCTTTTTACCCCTTGGTACGTGGTTTGGTGTGCTTGACAGGTTATATGGGTCACTTTATTTATGACCTTTAGGCATGTCAGGCTCAAGACAATGTTGGTGTCCCCATCGGGGAACACACTGATCATTGTAATTAAAAATTCTCGTTATGTTGTGAGTCCCGTGGTAGGATGTCACCTCTATCTAATTGAAAGGCAATAATAAACCACCATTTGTTCACCTTGCCCAGGTGTTCCTTACCACAAGTCTTGCTTGGGCTGAACATCAATTATGATCATCAGCGAATATTGCATCCTCAAACCTTGGCATCATGGAAGCAAAATACTAAAAATTTAAGGCATAAGCCGTATACAGAGTGATATGAACAGGGTGTCTAGAGTCATGAATTGTCCGGTAGCCCTAAACCTTGTGATTTTTTACTTAAAAAAAAGGTACATTTGTCATTTTACCAAATGCACAGAAAAATATTCTAATACATTTGAAGCATGTTTGATATTATGAACTTCTAGTATTGCAACAGGATGTGTTAAGCAGTGTAGTTACCGGGGGACTCATCTTGTGAGTTCGGGTATGGTAATTTCGTGTTCCGAACAAATCTTCATGTTTTTCTTGCATGCAAAAATCCTGAATTTGGCTTTTGTGAATGCTGTTGAACCACCAAGACTGCAAGTACCTGTTACTGCCACATTGCCATCCCTATTGAACTAATAACTGATTTCAGATTTGGCTATTGATTACGGAAACTGAGTAATGGCATATCTAATAGGAAAACTTTTGTGATTTGCAAACGAAACAGAATTTCGTAAGAAGCAAATATAAGTTAACTAATGCATGTATTAGAGTCAGTTCTACAATCGACCGCTAAACTTCCTGTCAGCGCTAAGTTGAGGCCAGTGAGAGTTGGCCTGAATTTGGCGCTGACTAGAAGTTAGCGGTCGATTGTAGAACTGACCCTTAATCGTCTAGCTAGAGGTTCGCAAGGAGAGTATTACTATAGACATTTCAGTTATAAAACCGTATGACATTTCGCATATGTTGGTTTCGTTGTCGATTTGTAGCCTAACCTCCCACCCCGCGGTGATCCAAAGGGTCAGGGTTTGGGCTTTACTGCGAGCATAGTTACAATTTCAAGGGACTATTGCAGTTTTCGGAGGACAGCTCTGATCATGTGATTTGGTGTGTTGTCACTTAAAGAGTCCTGGTATTTTTGGCACAAAACATCATTCATATGTAGGTATAGTTGGATGTTCATACCTTGACCATCAAACATTGTTTCTCAATTCATTGGGCCATTCACATTCTGCCAAATGGATATCATCACTGCTTTTTCGAACCGTACATTCTGGATCTGTGATTTATCAAGGTCGAAGCCATATCGTACTAATGTTGGGTTATACGTATAGCAAGAATATAAGTTTGTCATCTCCTGTGGCGATTCGTCACTTATCACATGCGTTATCCAACAATTAGACTTTCTTCTGAGAGTTTGTTCTGGTGTCAACTCGTAGGATTCCGTTTGAAAACGCCTGGACGTGAAACCAAGTGACAAAAATGGTAATCAACGTGATCTTTTTCAAACTTCATTGAGAGCATCCGGGTATTTGTCGTTGGGTTGCGTTAAACAGAAACTATTGGTCGTCGGGTGACTTGACCTCGGTTTCTCTTCCGCGCTGTTGCCACTAGATTGAAAACGCTGGGACCATTTTCTTTGGTCCACGTTTTCTTCTCCTTCATCACTACAAGTTTCCCTGGTTTCAGCATTAGCACTAATCCCTTTTTTGAAGTTCTGTAATAGCACCTTCACGTCACGTTTGTACAGCGACATCTTCTGCTTTCCTGAGAAAATTCTGCTAGTGTCAGGCATGTTAAATACAGTGGAGATAAGCTGATGGTTTGAGGCTGTATTAGCATCAGCGGACGAACTCCACATGTGTATATGTTCCGTTCTGTTTTGTAATGTTGGTACCGTTGTATACCATGCCAATATGCCTTCGTGTAACAAGAAACACATCGTCCAGATTGTATAATTTTGCTGTAGTTTTGGACACTAGTGTATTTTACTGATTTTACTTGACATAATTGTAATTGTCGATAATTTTTGGGTAATTTTTATGGCTGGCAAGTTAGTATTAACTCATTCCTCACCACCAAAATGTATATCTTGTAATGCCTTACTTCTAAGTCCAATAAACGTTATTTAACCTTTAAGTACATATAGGGGGAAGGCCGGATAGGCAGTATAAAAATAAAATAAATAACCACCGGCGTTACAGACCGATAGCTCCTGAACCAGCCCCAAACACATGTGAACAATAAAAAAAATGGCAGTCGTCCACATCAAAAAACAATTGTTTCCGATGAAAAGCGGGTTTTGGAAATGGTGTTTTGTGAAAATTTAGGTGGCTTTGGGACAATTTAGACCAATTTAGACCACAATTTAGTGTTGTGCAGTTGCGTGTGTGTAGACACTGGCGAATCGAGTCTGTTGGTGACAGAGAAGTGGCGGTGGTTAATGACACGGAGATTCAAAGGACCACCTGTTTCCTCCCCACATAGAATGTCGGGCAGTATGTACAGGTTAGAATATATGACATTTGAGGTTTGACGGGTTCCTTTAGGATGCAGAGTGAAGTTGCCATTGGCTGTGCTGATAGAGATAATAAGGATGGGACCGGTTTTATATCAGGCGCAGTTAACATTTGTGGGCGGGAGCTGAAGGCAAATGGGACGAAGGGTTAGTATGGACCAAGAGGTTTCTAAGAGTGGAAGGATGTTGAAAATCAAATCAAATCTTGGCTTGGTGGGAAAGACATCTGGTATCGGGGTCAGATTGGAGTATATGAAAGTGAGAATGGAGAATTGTTTGATCTGGGGAAATTTAGGACGAAATTGTGTGACTAAGGACGGAGGATTCGGGTTGATGTTCCACTCCTACTTTCTCCGACAACGGTATCTATACTGTATCCCACTTTATGACTACGTTTCCCTTACTGAGTCCCAGTTTTTATTATGTATTGTATCCAGCGCAATTTTCAACACAAAGCACTATTTCCAAAGCTCTATTTCATCAGTACTTGCGCACGCGCAGAGCGTCGTCACTTGTTTTTGATGTGGGCGTCCGTCATTTTGTTTTTCTATCTCCTCCAACTGTTCACGTGTGTTCAGTGGACTTGGTGATCTTCGTCAAGATACTACATAAGTACAATTCCTCCCCCTATGTTCATATTTCAAGTATTATATATATATATACAGATGCTTATCAGAATAATGGAAACACCTGTAGTTGGCAACACGTCAGATGCATGGGTTGGCAGTGGTGTCGTGGCGACCGCAGCGCCGGACTGCTGGTGGTGGTGTGTTAGGTCGGTCTCCATACTACGTCAGGCGTCGTGGAACAGGAGTGTGCAGTGGCTGCAGCAGACGGAGGTAGTGTAAAATGGGAGACCTCTCAGAGTTTCAAAGAGGGCAAATTGTTGGTGCGCGGTTATGTGGAGTGAGTGTGACGACAGTGGCTAGTGTGTTAGGTGTGTCGCCAGGGACAGTGTCGAAGGTGATGACGGCCTACACAACACACGGGAAAACCACATCGGGGAAGCGGAACAGTGGGCGGAAGAAAAGCATCAGTGACAGGGCACGCCGGGTATTAAAGCGCATTGTCACGCGGAACCGTCGTGCCACTGCGGCGCAAGTGACGGAGGAACTCAATCAGCACCTCCCCCAACCTATTTCGACAATCACAGTCCGCCGCGAATTACATGACATGAACTTACGGGGTCGTGTTGCACGGGCCAAACCTCTCATCAGGGACCAGAACGCTTTAGCACGCCGCAAATGGTGCCGCGACCATGCAACGTGGACCGTTGATGACTGGAAACGTGTGGTATGGTCGGATGAGTCACCATTCACCCTATTCCAAACCACGGGCCGTGTTTATGTGTGGAGAACACCCAAAGAAGCGTATGATCTGCAGTGTCTCCGCCCAACTGTGAAACATGGCGGCGGCACGGTGATGCTGTGGGCCGCAATATCATGGTTTTCATTGGGTCCTGTGGTCACACTTCGCGGACGCATCACTGCCAACGATTATGTCGCAATTTTAGGAGACCACTTGCATCCTATGGTCCGGATGTTGTTCCCGGACAATGACGCCATATTCCAGGATGATAATGCACCCATTCACACAGCTGGAGTTGTTGCAGCGTGTTTTGAGGAACATCGGGATGAAGTTCAACACCTCCCCTGGCCCGCCCAATCCCCAGATCTCAACATAATTGAACATCTGTGGTCCATCTTGGAAACACGACTCCGGCGACGATTTCCACCTCCATCCTCTCTCACAGAACTGGCCGATGCCCTGCACGAGGAATGGTGTAATATTCCACTTGCTACCATTCACGACCTCTATGCCTCCATCCCACGTCGCATCAAGGCTGTTCTGAAGGCGAAAGTTGGCCCGACACCATATTAATCTGGTAAGTTGCACTTTCGTTCAGGTGTTTCCATTATTCTGATAAGCATCTGTATATATATATATATATATATATATATATATATATATATATATAGTGATTTATTTTAGCATTTAAGTATTAAGCATTATTATTTAAGTAATATTAAATGTTTCATCTTTAAGAGCTATTTTTAAGTGGCTTACTAATTATCATTACATTGTTAAATACCGGTACTTAAATAATCCTCTTCTCAGATCCTTCAACTCGAAGCCATTACGTAAGTCGTACTTTACATATATGATATTTCGGCTCATTCATGGTACTCCATATAACAAACCAACCCCTAAATACACTGTTCAGTGTGCATCTTCGCGGTACGAAGAAAAGACTTACTAAAATTAGATAGTTTTCTGTTCTGTATGGAATATCGAAATGTGAGATAATTTTGTTATTTACATTATGCGATACTAGTATTGTGACGTACGAGTCTCTTTTGGTTTTGCCTAATATAATTTCGTTTGCCCATACCAGCATTGCTGACCGTGGGTTGGTGACTTATTCATTTCTTCGGGTGTATTCTGGCTTCTTCCCGATGGCATAAGCGAGGAAGCCAATAAATAAGATGAATTAAAGTGTAGATTTCGAAACAGTAACATCAAGGGACATTTTTTTTTTAATGTTATCACTTTCTACTTCCGACATATCGTACCTTCTCGAGATAAGTGACCCAACTGAAAGAAAAAAGTAAAAAATTGCAGGAGGTGGAAAGAAGTGAGGTTTTACTTGAGAAGCTATATTTAAAATCCGTCAAACTGAAAGGTGACACTTCTAAAATCTACCGGCCTCTGATATAGACAGACTTGTGACATTTTTGTCGAATAAAAATGGTTCTCTAATGCTTTTTGGTCAATACTAAGATTTTTTTAAAAAGCTTCAATTGTCACTTTTCTTGAAGGCGTGATATTTCCAGAAATTTATAAGCTTTTAGTCCTGTCACTGAAGAAAGTTTTTGGTAAGGGGCTTAGCCAATTATGCTTCGTATTTTAATGCATATATCGGCCTTGAACATGCATTTTGAAGTGGACCAAAATGTGAAAAAAAAAATGAAGGCTCAAAATTAGGATAGTATGGAGGATGTGGCAAGATCTCAAATTTCATGTCTAAGATGCACCTCAGTGTTGCTTCTAAGGTAATATACAGGTGAGCACTGTTGTGTTGCAGGATAAGTCTTGTTGTTATGGAACAACGCCATTTTGAGAACGTACAGTCATGAACAATAATGTGAACTGTCCCATGACTTATGTTCAATTTAGCACAAAGGCTGTCCAATGTGATGCATCGATTGGCCTGAATAAGTTCATTCATACGTTCAACTGTTTCAGATGTTCTACCGGTCTACTAGGCTGATCTTCTACACTTGTACAATCGTTTCTGAAAAGTTTGTTTCCATATTGTGCACACATTTTACAGTAAATTCCATTAGTAAACTTACCTTCAACCTGACCTTACTTACTAAAGACCTCACCTAAACTTACCTTCTTCTTGAGCTATTTATTTTGTCGTGATCAAAGTTTTTTTTTTATTATTGTTATCCTTTTTAGAGTGTGGCATTTACCTAGTGAAGCACAAATACCATCAAATCTCCTGCTAGAAAAGACCAGAAAGGGAAAGGCTACGCAACGGAGATTAGCTGTACTTAGTAAAGTTTTCATGAGTTATATTTCTGATCTTCTGTCAACCGGCGAAATCGCACCAGAGATCGAGGGCAAAGGATTGCAGATTGTAAAGGTAATAATATTCTCAAAACTTTTTTTCAAAATATTCTGCAAGTGATGGGGGTGTACCCTGTGTAAGCATTTGAAAATTGTTAATATTTTAAAATGTAAGTAAAGGTCTGTAGTGAAAATTCCATGGACGTGGAGAGGATTGATTCATTTTCTGTTTTTCTTAATTTGAATTTAATTTAAGGCCTTTAGGCAACTTTGGCTCAGGCCGTATGGATGATGATGGTGGAATTTGTTGAATGAACCGAGAAAACGTACACACACACGATGTTTGTCCATCACATTGCATGAGCTGGAATCGAACCTACGACCCCAAGCACCAGAGGTGAGCGCTCTGCTGCTGACCCCCGCTTTGGTTTGTTTCAGTCTGGCCATGCCGAATAGCATCCTTCCAGCACATTTTTAATTCTTTTGGATTTTAACATCTACAAAATATTCTTTTTTAGCCAACCGTTACCTTCAACTTTGTAGTTATTTATGAAGGAATGAGCTTTTTAACCTTCCCCCCCAAAAAAATAGACACTCTGTAGTTTCCAGAATTATTATTTTGTTCGATTCAAAAACAAAAAAGAAATACATAATCATCTCTGAACATCACTTTTATCTTCGCATTTTCCGTAACCCGTTTTCAACCTTTTACAAATTACGGACCCTTTAAAGTCAATAATAAGTCATCTCTCTATAGCCTACTACACGCGTTGAAATAAACACTCACAGAGTAAATATTATATTTAGTCATATTCAAAATAAGTATCACTTATTTGGAGTATAACAATGTCTTTTTTAAAAAAGGAATATTAATTAAAATATTTTTTCCTTTCAGTAGCTAAATTATTACTTGCCAGACATTATTTCCGTTTATTATTTCTAATAATTTATTCCTTTCTTCGATTGTTTTTTCTTTATTTTTCACTTGTTTACTTCTTTGTCATTTCTTTTTTCTTTATATGTTCAGTTGATCGTGTCCCTTTTAAAGGATTACGTGTAAATTTACCTATCTACTAGATTAATATAAGTAAACCATCAAGTGCGTATCGTAATCTCTTGTGTGTACTAGGTGACAGCCTGAGTCAAAAGGTCATAAATATGCTAAGTAATTCATAAACGTATGGTATTAAGATTCTTCTTGAACTTGGCTATCTTTTCTTTGAAATAGGTGAAAATCACACAAGACGTTGACGCTGTTAATGTCCATTGGTATACTACACAAGCATCTGAAGTGCAAGTTCTTGAAGATATTCTCAAGAAGAGTCGGGGAATATTGAGACACGAGTTATCTCAATTGAAAGTTATTGGTGTGGTGCCGAAGATAGATTTTGTTAGGGGTAAGTGGATGGTGTTCTGATTACTATTTACTTTGTTTTAATATGGAACTAGCGTCAGTATCATGGTTTGATTTTAGGCAATCCTTTCTTCTTTAAAAACGGGAATATGATTAGAAACTAAAAGTTGATTGCCATGGCTTCTGATCCCGCTTCCGTAAAGGCCAGGTAGAATTTGTGGAGGAACTATTTGAGTCACGAGTTTTCCCGCATTCTGCCTTCGATTCAATCCCGGTATGGTTTGAATCTGCGAGGGTGCCAAAACTGTCGAGTCAGAAAGATGATCGTTTTGTATGATAAATCTTGTCGATTAATTACTGTAATGTTATTGGTCCAAGGAAGGAATACGTTGGTCTACCTACAAATACTCGTAGGTATCCCACTAGTGCTAAGCAGTAGACTCTTATCTACCCCCAAAGAAAAGCGTTTCTTTTCTTCAGTTCTGAAATGGTTTTACTAGCGTGCGAAGACAAGAGTCTGATTGACTTCCTGAATTAGCGAGAAAATGTAGACTGATTAATATAGCAATGTCTTGTTTTCATATAGCAATCATATACATTTGACTTATAATAAATTATATGCATTGAATATTTTTTTAATCTTATGTAATTGACATTAATTAATCCCTTCAGCACCTTTTATGATAACTCGTAGGATAGCTCCAACATTGAGTAGTGAGTGTCCAAAAGATTAACATATTCGATTCTACTTATTTCCTGATAAGCGTCTCGTTGCTAAGCGATCCTTCATATTTTAACGTATTGAAACAAATTCGTCTGTATTTCTGTATGGTCACTCATAATTTCTGTTCATATGGCATCAATTATCGTAATCATCTTCACATACAACAACATATAAAACAAATGAAAATACACATACACAAACCAAATATCACATTACATAGGAAAATCCGTGTTGTGCTACATCTCTTGTTTAGAAGCTACATACTCGATTATAATTATGTTGCAAATAATGGTCAACGTCTATTTCGTGAATTTTCATAGCTGCAACTACATATTTATCAATCTTTGCCTTCTTCGAAACTACACACATGAGTTGCTGTTTGATGAGAAGGACACGACTTCGAACCGAAGTAAATTTAGGAAATCTGCATGTTTGTTTCAATTCTTCAACCTCTAAGTAGTGGGTTCCGACGTTTCTGAAGATGTCCTTTCTGCGAAGTATTCCCCCCCCCCGAATGAATATGTATGGAGAAAGCACGGATATTGCACCATACAGTGTGGAATGGTGACAGTAAAGTGTAAAATGAAGTGGTTTTTTCTAATGCTTTAGTCACCTGTGGTCTATTCAGGTTTTATTCTTTTTCTCGTGTTTTACCTCGTAATCAAGGCGATTTGGGTTCGAAACCTGTGGCGGGCTCTCCTGACAGGTTTTCGTTCAGTCACACTAGGTGAAAACGAGCAAGGGTGGTCCGACGGACTCTCTCGAGTATTTCTTTCTACTGTAATGTACTAAACATACAGTTTAGTAAAGACCAAAACCTTAATTATTTATATCAATAATAATTGAAGGGTCCAATGGACTCTTTTTCCTCGGTTACATATGTAAAATAGCATTACCCGTTTAAAGGTTAAGCGGTTAAAAAGTCCAGAAAGATAGCTTCAAAGGTCCATTTTATGGATTGAAACGAAAAGTTTTAAATTTGAAATTGTCGCAGGAGTGATCATTCAATGCGTGTACGATCAAAATGGAATACTGCTTGATGGTGGCACACTTGCTGTATGTTCTGGATATTGTGGTTTGCAGGTCTTTTGTTAGAGATACCCTTAATCCTTGTAGCTGATAATTGGGACGAGAGGAGTTTGTAGTAAGTACCATTTTTATACTTCATTGACTAACAAATTTGGCAGTTGCGAAGTTACACAAACTGTCAGGTTTGTTAGGGGGAAAAAAAAAACTAATTTGGGGTTGATCTGAAATTATTAATAGAGATTGCCGGATAACTCCTATTTGCATAGAGGTTTTTAAACCCACGGCCTGCTTTTCCTAACAAAATAAATTCACCAAAGACTTCAGTCTCATATCACAGCGATCGATTTAACTATCTTCAAGTTCAAGCTTTTGAATCTGGGAAAGGATATATAACATTTGACTAAAGTTTAAGAGTGAAATATATTGATAAAAAATTCCATTAACATAATATAAATTACTACATTGAAATATATACAAAAATAGGTTAATTGTGACTGGAACAACCGCTACTTTCGATATGGTAAATGCTGATAACTTTGAGCAACATTGTCTAATTAATTTGGTGAAACATTTTAATCAAGAATTGAACAGATTTTCACATGAACTCAGGAATTTAACTAAAGACGAGCCGGGAAATAGGCTTTTCTTATAGATCGATTTAGCTGTAATCATAGGACTCCCCAGCATTGTATTTGAATAAAATCATTCTCTGCTGGACGTAATATAAAACGTGGAAAGAATATGCGCTATCGATATTCCCCAACAATCCGCTTAGGGGCTTGCACCAGGGAGAATACAAAAAAAAAAAAAAAAAGAAAGAAAGAAAGATAGATCCCAGTAGTGATTGTTTTTTGTCTACATATCGTTTCGACAATTTTCAAATTGGCTTATTCTTAGTTTCGCAAATAGGAAGGGAAACAATCTATCACTAATAGGGAACCTCTAGCCGTTTCATTTAAATCTGTTTGCCTGCGTGCATTCCCGTAATACCACATAAAATTGAGACCTTACTACTCCCAGTAAGCCCTAAATATCCCTCTGTTTGCTACATTTCATCTATTCTAGCCTCTACGCAATCACATCCCGTAAATCTACTTTACACACCATAGTATTCCCGCCAGAAACTTATCTCGTTAATACAGCCACCTAACACCAACTAAAAATGAAAGGCCTGCGGCAAGGAGGCCCCAGCTCCACATTTTGAAATGTTCGGGAAACTGAAAGAGCATCTAACAAATGTTTATTTTTGAACGTATGTTCGAAACATTTGTCCTCATTAAAAGTGGTAGTAAAAATGATTTTGTACGGCTATTACTATAGCAAAGTGTGTGTTCAGTAAGGCTACATTAGTATTTAAATGTAGGAGCTAGGCCCTTCTTGTCCCAATGGGTAGTAAATTGCCCATTTGTGGGTAATAAAAAATGTGCGAGCCAATGTCTGTGAGAGAAGGTTTATGAACAAATGGCAGAGAACGTTTATAACATATGAAAAAAGAAAATAAAACAACATAATATGAAACAGAAAGGATTGTACAAATAAGTAGGTAGGAAAAGTTCATTGCAGCACGTATTCTTGTCAATAGTACATACAAGCATGAACTCAATGAAGATTATATCGGTACTGTTTATTATTCATCGTGGAATTCACCTTCCAGTTTCATCAGCTTGTAAAGTTGTCTGCTTTCAGGTTGTTATAGAACCACATTTCGTACCATCTATTGGCGCAAACAAGAACTATCTCCAGGCGCTGGTTCCTGTTTACTGAAAGTATACAAACCTATCAGCTCTATCTGTTGGGATTTTTGGAAACTACTACTCGGAGCTGAGCCCTTTTTACTCCAATACAAAGAATGATTTTTTTTTATAAGCAAAAAAGGCCCATGAACACAAAATCAACCAAAAGTGGAGCTGGGCCCTTCTTGCTACAAGTCCCTCAAATCCATTTACATCCTCATATTACTACAGCCCTTTCACAGAGAATATTACACCATAGTTCCAATACTTCCCATTGATCTATTCATTTAATATCCCAATCAAAAGCACTAATTCCCGCCTACCAATATTTCCCACTACAAACTAATTACTCCGCCAAACTACGATATCACCAAATTACCCAGTTCATGCAGCCAATCTAAGAAACTCTAAACAATTGTACAATTCTAACTACTTCCCTCTAAACCATGATACACCCAGAACTTTTATATTTCATTAAGTCTATTCCCAGAAAATTCTCTACACCTTACATCCAAAAAAAGCCATGACAGAGAATAATGGTTCTACATAAAAAGAATTCTACAACACACAAAATCTAAAAAAAAAAAAAACAGTAATTCCCAAATACACACACACATATAATATTCCACTAGACATAATCTGTCTACTCCATTTCTACACAAGAAATAAACACAGAAAATTAATCATGAATTCGTTCTCTTAGACTGACCGGCAATTATTCAAATAAACTTGTTTAGTTATTTCATTACGAGTTTTTGTGTTTCACTCTGGAGTAATTTTTTTCATCAGTAAACGTTTCATAAAAATTCTTGGCTCACAGAAAAGATTCTTCTTAGCTCAGTTCTTGAACATTAAAAAGGAAAAGCATATATTTATATTTCACTGAGGCGGAGACCGCTCTCCGCCTCTTAATCTCGGAGCTGTGTTCGCTTACATCATTCTTCTAGCTTGAACACACGCCGACTGCTTTTGCCGCTCTCTCACTTACATCAGAAGCGCACGAACGGCGCTAAAGAAAGGAAACAAAAAGCCTACTTTTGATTGGCTGCTTTTGAATATAACTTAAAAACAACCGAAGAGGGTGTCAAGAGCAATGCAACTTTCTCTTCTGAAACCTTGAAGAGGAGGCCTCTTTAAAGTTATAAATGTGATCAGAAAGCAAAAAACAAAATTACAGAATATTTATTTATTCTACGCAGCCACTTCTTATAATAAAGAATTCATTTGAATGTTCTAATGAACAGTTCTGTCGAGTCTTTTTTTGCACTTCACTTTTCATATTTTCTTTCTAAATTTTATCCTTATTTTTATTTCGAAGTAATGCCTGAAGCAAACAAAGTACACGGAAGTCATTACAGGTTCTAATAACATTTTTTTCAGCTTGCTAATCGCATTCGGAAAGTCTGGGTTCGAGCCCATCTGCCAGTCATCCAGACTGAGGATTGTGTAGGGCTTATCCTGTTACCTCTGGCTAATGCCGGGATAATACCTTGAAAATAGGCCCGAGTCGCTACATTTCCACAACGCTTTCATATGAATTCAAGCTTCGGAAAAGGAATCAAAATCGATTCACATAAATCTTGGTAGAATGTTTTATTGTCTTTTCTACTGCTGTCTTTTGTAACTTTATTATTTATTTATTGGTGTGCACCTTCAGCGAAGAAGCAGGGATAACTTCGAAATAAATAGAGATTGAGTAATGTCGTGCTACATTTAGATACTGTGAAAGCAGTTAGTTTTGTGTAGAAAGGAGTAAGTTTTTTTTTTTTTTTTTTAGAAAAAAAAGACAATATTAAACATGAAAATACCAAGCATATTGTCACTCTAATTGTAAAACCACGAAACTCCAAAATATCGATTTTGAGATTTTTGCACTAAAATATTGGCGACCTTATGCTACACCTTGCACTGAAATTTGAAGGTCTGCTAAAGCTTATTTAACGAAAATCACGATTTCGAACCGTACCGTTCTTAAAATCGGTGGAAAACTGATGTTTTTTTCGCTCTCCTGTAAAATGGCCCAAACGGAGTTACGTCCTTTTACAAGTAGGCTGACGATATATAACAGCGTTGTTAACTAAGGAAGAATGTGTACAATATCTAAACTAATTATAAAGACATGGTAATTAAAACAATGAATAAAATTAACATTAACCTGTGAAAGTCTGTTGGTTTTAAATGGCATTTGAATAAAATTTTAGTAGCCAATGAATGAATTAAGTATGGAAGGTAAATATACAGGATGTCCCGTTCTCTTGTCTATCCACGGTAGCAGGGAACGGGAAAGAATCGGAAGTTTTTACGAAGCGATTATGGGGAAGGAGAAAGTGTCACATATTGTACAAAAGTACCGGATGAACATCATTGCTAACCAAATATACAGATATATTATTTTGTTGAATGGTACGATATAAGCTTATTACATAAGTGAAATCAACATCTTCAAGGCAAACCAAGATCACATTTGCCGATCAGTGTTGCCAACCACGCCACTGCAACATAAACATCCAAACGCAATATTGAGTACTTCAGCTACGCCCAAATATTGTAGTTTTCCGTAAGCAAAATAGAGTATTAATTAGAAATTCTGTTACAGCAAAAAGGTATTCTAATTCTAGAAAGTCTCTCAGATATGAACAGTAGCTGGGGCCGCATTGACATAATTGGTAGAGTGATCACCTCTGGTGCTAGGGGTCATCGGTTCGATTCCTGCTTATGCAATGTGGGCTTTGTGGTGAATAAACAGGGTGTGCTTGGATTTTCTTGCAGTTGTTCTGTTTCCTCCCACTTTCTTCATTCCATCATCCATCCGACCGGAGCCAAAGTTGTTTCCTGAAAGGCCTTAAAAACAAAATTAAATGAATAGTAACACTTCTGTAACATTTACCATGGAAATATATTCACGAATTTTCCAAAATTAAAATAGCCTTTTGCTGTAGTAGTAGTAGTAATAGTAAGTTTTTCTCATAAAAGTTATTTTTTCGACGGAAAACTACAATTTTGGCTGTAGCTGGCTTTAGATTATTATTATCATTACTATTATTAAGTGTTACGTAGTCAATAGGATCTCAGGTGTTCATGGTGCTGTAAATTTTTTGTAGGGCTATTCGTGTACCAAAAATTTCGGGAAGAGAATCGGGAATTCCCAAAAATCCAGGAATATTCGATGGGTAGGAAATTCTCTATACGGCGGGAATTACCGGAGGGATCCGTCACTGAATGGAGAAAATGTAATAAAATTTGTTGAGGTTTCAATGGATGGCCCTAATAAATATGAAATTTATTATACACTTTTAGTCACTCATCCCAAACGATCGCACTCTTCTGAATATAGGAAGCTGTCGATTGCAGACAATCCATAATGCATTCAGGCTTTACAACGGGTGGTGCTTTTTATTTGAATATTGTGTAATCTTCAAATAAATATATTCCAGTTAGGAGATAGAGGAAAACGGGAAGACAAATAGCATACGAGATCTATACAAGGGCGTAAACTCGGTAGGGAAAGGTTACCAGCCGAGGTTATGGATGATTAGAAATGAACGCGGAGATCTTCAAGCGGATCCGACTAAAATTATCGATGTGTGGAAAAGTTTTTTTCGAAAAACGTCGTAATGTATACAACGAAGAACAAACAGAGGAATTTAATATCTCTACCGCAGAGCCGTGGATACCCAAACCTTGCGAGATGGAGGTCGAAATGTCGATAAAGAAATTTTAAAATTTCAAATCACGGAGAATAGACAACATTATAGCCGAGTTAATTAATGCGGCACTAATCAAGGAACTGCATAAATTGATCCAAGTCCTATATGGAGAAAAGAGGAGCTTCCAAAGGAATGGAAAACTTCAATAATAGTTCCGGTTTATAAAAAAAAGGCGATAAATCTGACTGTAATAATTACCGCAGAATCTCGTTACTCTCAACATGTTTCAAAGTATTAAGTAATATACTGCTAACTCGCCTAAGTGTATATGTAGGTGAAATACAGCTATTCACTGATTTTAAGAAGGCTTATGATTCTATCAGAAGGGTAAAGTTATACAGTATCCTGCTACAATTTGGAATTCAGAAGAAACTTGTTCAACTAGTGAGGATGTGTCTCAGCGACCCCATAAGCAGAGTACGGATGTCAGATAGTTTCAAGATTCGCAACGGATTGAAACAAGGTGATACCTTGTCACCACTACTGTTTAACTTTGCTTTAGAATATGCGATTTTGAAAAAGGGACTAACGTTGAATGCCTTGAATCAACTGTTCGTGTACGCGGATGATGTAGTTTTAATAGGGGAAGATATAGAGGCACTACAAAGTAACACCGGGATCTTGGTAGAAGCGTGCGATGAGATAGGTCTGCAGGTAAACATAGAGTAAACAAAATACATGATAAGCCGAAACACACAGATTAACGGAAGTAGGTACATAATAATTAAGAATGAGAACATAGAGAAAGTAAACAAATTTAAATACTTGGGAGCATATGTAACAACCAAAAACGAGGTAACGGAAGAAACGAAAAATCGTTTAGTATCGGGCAACACATGTTTCTATTCAGTCCAGAATCTCCTAACGTCGCGATTAATATCAAGAAAGTTGAAATTGAAAACATACAGAACGGTTATTCTGCCAGTAATACATTACGGTTACGAAAGTTGGAGTACAACCCTAGCAGATAAACATAAGTTACGAGTGTTTTAAAATAAGGTCTTGAGAAGGGCCGAAATGAGACGAGATGACTGGAGAATGGAGGAGACTACATATTAAAGAACTTCACGAACTGTACGACTCACCCAATGTTGTAAGAATGAAATCGCGACGACTAAGTTGGGCAGGCCATGTAGCTCGGATAGGAGAAAAACGGAAGACTATAAATTCCATCTGGGTTGGAAGGCCGGATGGAAAGAGACCGTTGGAAAGACCTAGACGACGTTGGGAGGACAATATTGGAAGGGATCTTCGAGAAATAGGAGGTTGTGATGAAAACTGTCTTGATTTTGACCGGGATAGAACCCGATGGCGAACGTTTGTTACTGCTGCGTTGAACCTGGGAGTTCCGTAAGCGGTAGAATAAGTAAGTAGTATTCCTATTAGGACAGGTGACTTCACTTTTCACACATGTTGTGATGTTTCTCCTATAAAATTTAGCGTAGGAAGGTAGATTGAAAATCCGGAGTTGGTGAAAGAGCGCAACTTATTTTTGCCACATATTGTGAAATAACGTGGAACGTATTGGACTCAAGTGGTTAACATCAAGTATTTGTCATATTGTGTTGAAATATACTCAGTGAATTCCATACAGCTAAGCTAGCGCTTTTCCATTCATTTTGGATGTAATACCTTGCAGGCAGATGCTTCTCTTGCACTGTTTCTGTATTGGAAAAAAAAAAAAAAAAAAAA
>JAGDQP010015526.1:0-42517 GCA_022664845.1 Lepisma saccharinum
ATGGTGTTACAAAAAGACACGGCAAAAATGCATGGAAAATTTACTTTATTTTTTTCTACAAAAACATACAAAACACAGGACAATACATAGCGAATACAGGACGACACAACACATAGGCTCTTCTTCTAATCAGCTACACCCTGTAACGAGACTAATAAGATTAATTGCTGCTTTCATTAGTTGGTATCTTCTTTCTGCATTGCTGTTGTTGTTGTTGTCCCATCAGAGGGGGAGGCATCCCGTCTTCTTCCTCTACCCTGCTGTTCCTCAAGTTGTATTTTATCCTGAGGGAGGTGTATAGAAGCTGGTCAGTCCCGGATGCATGCACTGCTCTGCATGAATATATTTCCTTCTCCTTTTCTTCCTCTAGATAATTATCCACTCATACAGCGCACATTTACTCGCAGGTTTGGTAGTCACATTTTCGACCGGTAGTTGCGGTTTCCGCAACCTTCGGTCGGTTTGTCTGATTTTAGTTTGTTTGCACTATGTTTACTACACTAATCCCGGTTCCCACCACCACTCACACACCCTTTCACACTTAAGCGTCTCTTGCTGGAATTCCATGCAAGGCACTCTATACCGCTGGAGTTCCAGAAGCGGTACACTAGTATATTATTAGTATATGCTACACTAGTATATGGTACACTAGTATATGCTAGTATATTATTATATTTTTTTTAATGTTCACATTGTTTTGATACTTTTATTTTCTCATTTTGTTAAGTTTGGCTAGACGTTTTTGCATATCCGTACATTTGTTACGTTTTTTGTTCTGTTATCATTAACGTCAGTAATCAATAACTCATGAATGCCGCGGTCGACGCGCAAGACCCCTCTCGCGTACATAGACACTGCATTGTTTTGTCCGATCGTCACTCATACATTTTCATATTTCTGGTCTTGCTTATTCTTGCCCCTCCCTAGGGAGCGCCCCCTTGAAAAGAATCTTCTTTTGTAGAATGATGAAACTCTCTGCCGCCTCTCAGAGGACCGGCAGAAGCTCTGGAGTTCTCAGAATTTCCGTGACGGGTCTTTCCCCCAAAATGGCTCTTTGTTCTCTGACTAGATTTTCAGTCTCTTGGCATCTTAGAACAACGTGGTCAGGGGACGCAATAACCCCCCAAGAGTGGCACATGTTATCTTCCACTAATTTTAGATTTTTGGACTTTTGCCTGTAGGGGCCATGACCGGTAACGAAGTGGAGAAACCCACCATTGATTTCTAGTTGCATTTTAATCCTCTCAGTCACGCCCGGGAAGATACTGTAGCCTCTTCTTGCCTTGGATGATTTTTCCCAGAATGATTGCCACGCACTGGTCAGGATATCTTGTATATCGCTGCTACTTTCAGCTGGTTGATGTAGAATTTCTTCTATCTTGTCTTCTCGTTCTTTTCTGAGCCAGTAGGCGGCCCCCATCCTTTTTACCTCTAGATGCATGGGCATCGTCGCTTTCGCCACCGGGAGTGCTTCCACCTGAGTTGTTCTGTAGGCTCCTGTAAGTCTCAGTAGTATTTGCCGTTGAGACCTATTGATGATTTGCTGTTGACGTACATCATCCATTCGGTGGCTTCAGGCGTTTGTGGCGTAACCAACTACAGACCGAATTAAGACATCATTGTACATCCTTACTATCCTCAGGGGTATTCTATAATCCTCGGTTGCTATATTGACTACCTTATATTGCCTTAACTGCATTATTTTTTACTGTCGTAACATGTGTTCTAAAATTTAGCTTCTCATCCAAAATAACACCTAGATATTTGAACTCCTTTTCTCTTTTAATTGTCTTCCCGTTGATTTTTATTATCGGCCCCTCTTGAAGTTTAGATTGTCTTTAAATAACACATATTTAGTCTTCTCGGCTGAGATAGTTAGTTTATTGTTGTTGCACCATGATGTCATTTTATCTATGATTTGGTTTGCTTTATTTTGTAATTCATTTCTGTTGTTCCTTTAATTACAACCGCCAGATCGTCCGCGTAGCCCACTACCCTTTCCACTTGATCAAGTTCATTCAACATTCCCGGATTCTTAAGCACGACGCCATCAGCCGTATTAACTTGTATTGTTCTTCCTTGGAAGTAGCTTTGAATTGTTTTCCAGTTCGCAGGGTGGGCCCGAATGTGTTTTAGCTCTTTTAACATTGACGGCCACCAAACATTATCAATAGCTCCTGCGATGTCAAAGAATATTCCTATAGCGTATTTGCATACTTGTTGTTTAAGTATGTTAAGTTCCGCAAACCTCATTAATCGCGTCTTCGGTCGACTTACCTTGACGAAATTCGTATTGCAACCTACATTCTTGGATATTTTCTTTTCTGTCGTTTATTGTTTTAACTATGATTTTTTCGAAGATTTTACTTATCACATTTAATTGGCATATGGGCCTATAAGACTCCGGGTTTGTCTTCGGTCTGTTTTCCCCTTTATGTAATATAATTAGGTTTTTTTTCGCACAGTTGGGAATCTTCCCTGACTAAGACATTCCTTATATAGTTTAGTTAGATATGGTGTCCAAAAGTCTTGCAGGGAATCCTATATCTCATTTCTAATTCCGTCTGGGCCCGGTGTCTTATTGGATTTAAGTGTTTTTATTGCAGCCGCCACTTCGTCATTTGTTACTGTATGTGGTTCTTGGTTCGCGTCATCAGTTGGGGAATGCTTTGTATCATGCCTAATTCGTTTTCTCTCCTCGTTGTCTTCTTCTTCAATGTCATCAGGAAATAATTTAGAGAATAAAAGCTCCACTGTTTCATGCCAATTTGTCATAAAAGTTCCGTCTTCTTTTTTTAATGTGTTCATTACTCCTTTGGTTTTAATTTTTGCATTACAATTTTATAGGGCATGCCCCAGATATCTTTGCTTAGGTTCTCGACCACGAACTTACCCCATGGTTTCTTTTTATTTTCGAAAATTTCTTTTTCAAATTGTTGTTTAATTTGTCTGTATTTATTCAAACGTGTTGTTCTAAGTTCGTGGTCCCCCGGCTGCTCTATAACTTTTCCTACTCGCTTTAAATTTCCTTTTCAGGTTTTCAAGTTTTGGGGTCCAGAAGGGTTTTCTTTTTTTGGTTTTGTTAATTTTTGGTGCTGTTTTAGTAATTGCTTCATGTGTTAACTTCTCGATTTTTCAGCCATTCATCTAAATTTGTGTTTTCTTCAATTTGTGGTAGGTCCAGCTTATCCATAACTTTTTTGAAGTTTAGTTTTTTAGTGATGTAGTTTAGGTTAAAAGGTTCGCTCGTATTGTTATTATTGTCGTCTGTCTGGAAAATAATATGGAAACTGATGACGCTGCGTTGACTCGTAGTTGCATATTCAATCACACTCCATTCATATATACGTCTATAAAAATCTCACCTTCTTAATGTTATATCAATATTGCTCTCCGCGCCAGCCCTGCCCAGAAAAGTTGGTGGTTGGTTCTCTTTGTTGTGAATCATTAGCTGATGCTAACTAATTAGATCTTCATACTTCTCACCGTTGTCGTCTGTTCTTGGGCAGTGCCAGAGCGGATACTTGGCATTAAAATCTCCCAAAAATCAGTAAATTGCCCCTATAAAACACGTCCAGAATGTCCTCTAGTTTATGTACAAAAATATCTGCAGGGATGGAGAACTGGCAGTATATATTTATTACTGTTATCTGTTCAGTTCCAAGTTTGAAGATGAAGGTCTGAATCCATTTGCATGTGAATCTGGAATCTACCAGCATTTCGATCGTTTTATTAAAGACTACCACTGCCACCATAGGATTTGGGTCCTCCGGAAGCAGCACCACGGTGGCTGCCGGCATACCCAACAACTTTCCTTTGCTGATGTACGGCTCTTGAATGCATGCCGCGTCTACTTGTTCTTTTTCACTGTATAGCTTCAGTTCATGTGTTGCTAGTTTTGACTTGTCCAAATTGACCTGGACAAATTTGAACGTGTTATGGTTGCCTCAGGTGCATGCGCATTCTAGAAACTTCTCCAGTGGATTAAAAAGCATGCGACCGTATGACATGACAAATTGTCTATATATACTGTTCAGCTGAAAGGACTCATCCCTTCTCTCAAACACTTTGTCAGTCAGGTCTAGCAGACTTTTTGGGTCAGTTGTTATGCCATTCGCACGTAGGTTTACCCTATCCACTTCCTCTATGATTGGGAAGGTGATCGTTTTACCATTTGGATTGATATTTCTTACCACAATCCTAAAGCAGCTGCCAATAGTGATGGTTCTTCCAAACGGGACATGATATACTCTTTGTTAAGCTGTTTGTAGAAAACATTTGGATTAAACTTTCTGTCTCCATCTTCTTTCACTGCCAGTTCCTCCTCTGTTTCTTCAATTCTTGGTATTTCTGTATTCTCCGTTTCCACATTGGTTTCCTCAGCGTTCCTATTCCTGTTATGTCTTTTTTGTATAGGCTTGTGATGCAAGATTGCCATCCTTTTCTTTTCTTGTGCTCTTCTTCATCCGTTCTTTTCCCTCTTGTTGGCCTCTCTTCCGCACTGTCGTATCCATCCGTGTTAACCCGTGTTGCATCCTTGTTCTCCACAACTTCGCGCGTCTACTCCTCGGTGTCTTCTTCTATCAGTTCCGTTGTGTCCTTTATCGTATTCCAAATCCCCTTGACATTTTCGTATAGTTGTCTGTCCTGTACTATCATATCAAAACCAACATCTCGGTGTCATATTCCCATTTCTTCAATGTTGTTAATATTCCCACCTCTTCCTCTTTGTTGTGTCCTCAGCTACTAGAGCTTGTGTACCTGGTCCTCCTGGTGTGCTTTCCTCCGCTTCCCGGTGAGTGGCCAATTTTCTGATATTCTTTAACGACTTTGGAGTGCCATCTTTGTCCTTTTGGATTTTCTCCCTTCAGTATAAACTTCTTCGATTATACTCTGCTTCAGTTTCCTGTCTTCCTTGTTGGATCTTGTTTTGCCGACGTTCTTTTTCACCTTACTTTGGAACCTTCGATGAAAGGGATTATTCTGAATATCGCGTATGTCCGAGTCTGGGCTTAGCCATTCAGCTTCACATTTCCCTAGGCCCGACCTAGAGAAGTCCGCAAGTTCGGGTTGTTTAGCCATTTCCGATTTCGCTCGCTCGCGCACAATCCACAATAACACATAAAGTTTAGTGTTTATACACTACAGAAGGTAATTGGCGCATCCCCGGAACCGCAGATCAGGGCACACGACACCTGAGAGACCGCAGACCTCTGGGGGGGAAAGAAGGTGAATATTGTTGGACCCCAAAATGTTCACGGCCGAATTCTGAGTCGAAAATATTTTGGGAGAGGAGGGGCAGGGGGATGGGGAAGGGGGACCGGCCTCAAAAAGTTCGCGACCGAACCCTGGGTAGAAAATATTCCGAGGGAGTCAATGACCCCCTACGTGAGGTCAACGACCCCCGAAAATACCATGCACCCATCACCAATGGCCCCGAAGATACAGATCTCTTAGCCCTCCATGTTATTTATATAGGCACTGCACAAAGAGGTTAGAATTTTCAATGAGGAGGAACCGGGACTAAGGATTTTTTTTCCTTGCAACAAGTTTTCCACTCAAGGACGCCGGATGTTTTCGGTCAGCGATACTCTGATGATGTGTAGATCTTAGAGCCAACGTATTTCGAGTGAAAAATCACTCGAAATACGGAGCACTCGCGCACACGTCTATCCAGCTTCAAAGCTTACACTCAAGTCCAGAGACCACATAACAACCGCACTAACAGATGTTGAGATAATAACAAATGAGGAAACACTACAAGCAACAATTGACCACCTTCAAGGGCGCCGTTTTCTGTGTAACTTTAGGGGTGGGGGTGGGATTCATATATGTGTTTTGTTGCCAGATAAGAAGACACATATGATGATGCTGTTTCTAGAAAATAAACTTAGAAATTAACAGAAACTGATGTTAGTCGATGCAAAGGAGTAACTCAGCTTTTCTAAATGTGGTTCTCTTTCTGTTCTGCTCACTCTTCCGCCGCGCTACTGCTTTATTGGACAAACACTGTGTTGTTTTTGTTCTTTTAACTTTTGGTTCTTGATCTCGACAGGCATGGTTCAAGAAGCTTCTGTCTCACCTACAGTGAAAACACAATATTTGGACAAGTTCAACAAAGAGGAAAAACACTTATCACACGCAAAACGTGGCCCGAGCCATTTCGAAATCTCTTGCCCGTTTATGATAATTTAGAAATCTTAAATAGAATGCTATAGAAATATCTACTACTCGATACACCTGTAAGGTAACAGTCAGCGAAAGAGTGACAACTACGTAAATTCATGGCAAAAAATAAGTATTTGGACAACCCCATACCACTCTCGATAGAAATGTGTTAGGTATCCTTTTGTGTACAAGAGCACTCTGCGTGGAGTATTTACACAATGCACACCGTGTCAGGCATAAAGAAGCAGCATGGGGAACAAAGTGAGTTCAACAATATTGTAACTACTCACTTGAATGTCTAATTACCTGCGGACGGTAAAAGGTACAGAGACATAGTCAAGTTTGTTGGAAAGCCATGCTCTACCATTGGATACATCATAAAGAAACAAAAAATAATAATTAATGGGGATTAGTTCTGGTCAAATAAAGAAACTAACTCCCCAAAATGAAACCTATATTCTTCATTATCAGAACAAAACTCAAAGAATTAGTGATAAAGATTAGGCTACTTCACTTGCCTAGGATGTACAAGTTAATGTTACAGATGTGTAGATTTGTACAAAAAAATTGTGATTCAGATGATGTGTAGCCAGAAACAAAACATACCAATCAGAAGAAAGCAAAAACAATAAGTTCTAATTAACCAAAGAAAATAAAAAATATGAGTGCCTGGAATTTTGGAAAAAGGATTTTTCTAGAATGAGACGAAGATAAACTTGTATTGTAGTGATAGATATCAGGACGTGTGGCGAAAGAAGAATGGAGCTTTCAGAAAGCAGAACATTCCTTCAACTGGTAAAAATGATGGAGGGTCGATTACGATTTTGGGTTGTGTAATAACTAATGGAGTGGCCAGTATTCATACCCTGGATACACATCTTCAAAATCCCATTTTTTTCAACTAATTTTGGATTGTTTTGGTGTAACATTAACTTACATATCATAGGCGAGTGAAGTAGCCACATCTTTAGCACTAATTCTTTGAGTTTTGTTCACAGAATGAAGAATATAGGTTTCATTCCGGACAGTTAATTTTCTTGGTTGGCTAGAACGGATTCTATTCCACAATAATTGCTCTCTTTTATGTTTCTTTATGACGTATGCAACGGTAAAGCATGCATTTCCAACAAGCTTAGCTTGTTTGACGCGGTGTGGATTGCTTCAATACACTACCTAGACTGCTCTCGTACACAAAAGGATTCCTAGAACATTTATTTCGAGAGTAGTATTGGGTTGTCCAAATACTTTTTTTTTCGTTGAATTCGCATAATCGCCTCTCCTTTCGTTGCCTGTTAACTTATGCCTTGTTTAGATTACTAACATTTTACGATGGTAAAAATTATGGGTAAAACTAACTTGCGTTCAGACTACCGAACTTAACTTGGTTCTAACATTATCTGTAAAGAAACAGGTTGAGGTTTCCGTGGTTGAGTAAAGCAAGTGCTTGTTACACGGGAGAGGATTAAATTATAAAAAATGAACACAAATGAATTGATTGTAGTGTCAAATTTTGTAGATTAGTACTGCCATCATTCTTTTATTTTTTAAAAGTACTGCGCACCACTATTATACTACGTATATATTTGGATAAAGGAAGAAATAAACTCACGAAGTGATTCGTGCCTAATAACTAAATTGCGTTTGGACAGTCGTTTCTTACTAACGTTACAAGATAACCATCGTAAGTAGACGCTAGTTAAATATGAAACCCGCGTTAACGGTAACTACCGTTTACATGACTGAAATGAGTTCGGGTTAACGTTAACCATGGTAAAATGTTAGTAATGTAAATAAGGCATTACAGGTGTATCGGCTGGTAACTAGTTCTATAGTATTCTATCTAAGGCATCCAAATTATCATAAAAGGGCAAGAGATTTCGAAATGGTCCGTGTTTGACGTATGATACAGTCTGTTTTCCTCTTTGTTGAACTTGTACAAATACTTCTCTTACCCGCTGTATATAATTTCCCATCTATATGTTGTATTATAAACTCAAAATTACAGTATTAACGGTAAACAATAATTTCATCCAAGCAGCAGTTTGTAGGATTTCCTAGTGCTAATTCTGTGTGAGTTCTTGTCGCTTATTTCTCTTGTCTATTTTCCTTTTCCTTAAATTGTTTGTATATGACAAAATCACGATGTATGATCCTTAAACAACAGAAAATGACATTTTCTTTTTTTCTTTTCTTCTTTCTTTTATTTTATTTTTTTAGTAAATGGTATTTATCGATTTTATGCACGAAACTCCAGAAATAACACAAGCAATGCACGAATTAACTCATTTAGCCAGGGGAGGTATTATACCTGATGTAATTTATATAAGTACTGTAGCACACGAGTTTCAGGGAGGGATTTATCAATTAAATAGATTTGTCAAAGGGAGATAAGCATAGTAAACGAGGAAAACGAATGACCATGTACTGTAGAAATAGGATAACCAACTTCATCTTATCATTTGGCCCCCTTCAATAAAATATATATGTTTTCCCTCCCTTTGTGTCCCCAATTAAAACAGACAGACTGAAGAAATGAAATTTAGTGGCTATGAAACAAACAGCTATGGATACAAATTTTGACCTTTGTTGTTTTCAATCAATTAGGTTTATATCTACAATAATGACCCAAAGTCTATATTATTGTAATATATTTTTTTATTTTGATGGCATATATACGATACTCATTCTTATCCATGGTATAGGTGTTAACGTAAGTGTTTGCCATTTCCTGAAAGTCAAAGTGGTTCTTTACATTAGTACAATCTTCCCATTTGCCATGAGACTAATAATAGATTTTGACCATCAAGTATATCATCGAAATCATTGAAAAGGTCGGCATGAACTGCTTTCTCATTTGTCCCCAAATCCAATAACAGGCCATCAGAACCTACTGCCTCTTCCATCTCCATGTATTGTCCAGCTCCTTCAACTAACATTTTATCTGTTACAACGGTATGCTTCAAAATTACAATAGCAATATCTCATCTAATTATTTGCCTTTCGGTATGGCTCCAACCTCTGAGCAAGGACGCCGATTTCTCTGTAACTTTAGGGAAGCCTATTCAGATATTTTTTTTCCGTGAGGGTCTAAGAAGGCACATATGATACAATTCCAATTCAGATTTTGCCAAATATTGTATATTCATAAAAACACATATAATAGTATACATATAGTCATTATGAAGGCTTCCCCAGGCCCAACTATTACAGAATTTAACTATATGTCCATAACGTTAAAAAATCATTAAAACATATCATGTTCTAACTAATAAAACAAAGTTTCTGATGTCACTAGAAAATAGACTTAGGAAATAACATAAACTAATGTTAGTCTATGGAGAGAAGTTATTAAGCTTTTCCAAATGTGGTTCTCTTTCCATCCGGCTCACCCTTTCGCCGCGCTACTGCTTTCTTGGACACATATTTTTTTTTAATTCTCGGTTCTCGATCTCGACATACGTGGTTCAAGAAGCTTCTGTCTCACCTACAGTAAAGAAACAAAGAGCAGAAACAGATTGTATCACCCGTAAAACGTGGCCCATTTCGAAATCTCTTGCCTGTTTATGATAACTTGGATACCTTAGATAGAATGGTATAGAAATAACTAGTACTCGATACACCTGCAAGGTAAGAGGCAACGAAAGAGTGACAACTACGTAAATTCATGGCAAAAAATTAATTTGGAGGACCCCATACTACTCTCGAAAGAAATGTTCTACGAATTCTTTTGTGTACAAGAGCACTCTGAGTGGTTTATTGAAGCAATCCACACCGAATCTGACATAAAGAAGCAGCATGGAGAACAAATTGAGTTGAAGAACATTGGAACTGCTCACTTTAATTTCAAATTACGTGCGGAGAATAAAAGATACTGAGACAAAGCCAAGCTTGTTGGAAAGCCATGCTCTACCGGTAGATACATCATAAAGAAACATAAAACAGAGTATTATTGGGGATTCGTTCTGGTCGACTAAGGAAACTTACTGCCCTTAATGAAACCTACATTCTTCATTCTGTGAGCAAAACTCAAAGAATTAGTGTTAAAGATTTGGTTACTTCACTTGCCTAGGATATGCAAGTTAATGTTACAGATGTGTAGATGTGAACGAAAAACTGGGATTCAGAAGATGTGTAATCAGAAACAAAACATACATGTCAGAAGAAAGGAGAAAGAAGTTCTAATTTTCCCAGAAATATCAATATGAGTGCCTGGAATTTTGGAAAAAGTTTATTGTTTTTCTAGGATGAAACTAAGATAAACTTGTATTGTAGTGATGGATATCAGGACGTGTGGCGAAGGAAGAATGAAGCTTTCAGAAAGCAAAACATTGTTTTAACTGATAATAATGTTGGAAGGTCTGTTAAGATTTGGCGTTGTGTGATTACTAATAGAGTGGCCAGTATTCATACCCCGGATACACATCTTCTAAATCCCAATTGTTTCAAAGAATTTTGGGTTGTTCAATGAATTACTAACATTAACTTACATATTCTAGTCTAGTGAAGTAGCCAAATCTTTAACACTGATTCTACAAGTATTGTTCACAGAATGAAGAATGCAAGTTTCATTCCGGGCAGTTAGTTTTCTTGGTTGTCCAGAACTGATTCTATTCGACAATACTTGCTCTGTTTACGTTGTTTTATGATGTATCCAACGGTAAAGCATGACTTTCTAACAAGCTTTTCTTACCTGACACCGTGTGGATTGCTACAATACAATAAGTAGACTTATCCTGTACACAAAATGATACCTAGAAAATTTATTTCGAGAGTATATTAGGTTGTCCAAATACTGTTTTTTGCTATTAATGTACTTAGCACTCTTTCATTGCCTGTTACCTTCCAGGTGTATCCAGTGATAGTTATTTCATAACTATTCTATCTAAGGTATCCAAATTATCATAAAAGGGCAAGAGAGTTCGAAATGGTCCATGTTTTACGTGTGATGGTCTGATTTCCTCTTTGTCGAACTTGTGCAAATATTTTTTTTTTCGCTGTAAATAGTTTCCCTGTCTATGAGTTGTATTAGAATCTCAAAATTACGTTATTAACGGCAAACAATAATCGCATCCAAACAACAGTTTGAAGGATATGTTTCCAAGTGCAAGTCCCCTCCTACTTTTGTGTGAGTTCTTCTTGTCGCTTATTTTTCTTGTATATATTTCGTTTTCTTAAATTATTTTTGTATATGACAAAACACCATGAATGATCCTTAACCCTCGGAACGGCAAGAGAATTTCATCTCACGGAACATTAAGATGAATCATTTTCGAAGCATGTATATTTCTCGTATGAAATAAAATACTTGTTCAAAATCAATTTATTTTAGAGTATGGGTATATTCATTGTATATTATTTATTGCATTGTATTGTATTTATTTATTGTATTTTATTTATTCAAGTATATACTAAAAAATAATGAAACATACAGAAAAAAGTTATACATCATATTAACCTTGCAACCATTTTCATGGTTGTACAAAAATAAAGGTACCATGAGTCTCTTACTGCACACCGTATCTGTTGTATTCTTATTCTTGCAAATGAAGCTATTACATTACTGTAATTATGCGGAGTACACAAAATTTCTCTTTTCCATTTAATGACTAATGGACAAAAATAATATTCTGACTGTTTGGGTCATTTTTGACCCGATCTTGGCGTTCCGAGGGATAAACGACAGAAAATAATTTTCATTTTTTATTTCATTCTTTCTTTTCTTTATTACTAAATGGTCTTTATCGATTTTATGCACGAAACTCCAGAAACAACATAAGCAATGCACGAATTAACTCCTTAGCCAGTCGAGGGGGTATTCCACGTGATGTAAGTTATGTAAGTACTCTAGCACACAAGTTTCAGGGAGGAATTTATCAATGAAATAGATTTGCTATAGGGAGATAAGCTTGGTAGAAGGGGAAAACGAATGACCATGTACTGTAGAAATAGGAGAACCGACTTCACCTTATCATTTGGGCCCCCCATTAGGGGGGGCAGGGCCCCCAAAGCCCACCCGTGGATCGGCGCCCTTGACCACCTTACCAATACTGTAAACGCTGCATTGAAAAAGTACATACCAACATCAACAGTTCGCCCATTCAAACCTAAACTACCGCCACAGTATCTGGCAATGATCAAACGTTCCATATAACTATTTCGAGACTACTGGGCAACAGGGAACATAGAATCACTCAGACACCATAGACAACTGCAACGAACGGTCTCAAACTATGTCAAAGCATATAAACTTCTCAGCAGGATAAAAACCTGTAGCACACTAGGAGAAACATCACACCCTACAGCATACTGGAACAAGTTTCATACGCTAACGGGGAAAAACACTCGCACAACATACCCACTAATAGACAAAAATATCCCGTTGCATACAGACAAAGCTGATGCCTTGGCAAATAATCTATAGGAAATATTCACACCACACCAATACAGGAAATATTCACATATATATTGTTGACACAAGGGAAAGGATCTCATTTTGTGGTGGCTTCTACAAGGTACGCCACTGTACACAGCCAGACAATCAAGAATGCGGACAACAAGGAAGAGCACTCCTAAGAATTCTCGGTTCACAATAAAGAGCGGCGGAGTAAACAATATGATCATCAATGGACATCAATTGACAGGCTCAGCGACAACAATTTTCATTCTGGTAATAAATCTGCCTGCCAACTCGGCCTGTCGCCGATCCATGCCTGGGTTTGGCCATACCACCTCAAAGCCATTAATTAGAATAATGAATTGGGCGTTACTTTCAGAAGCACAACCAGCCAGCTGTGCCTGAAGTCATCCCTTACCATATTCCGTCGCTTTGGAGTGACCCAGGGTTCTAATCCCGCTGCCGTCCGTTACCTTGGATTCTTGTTAAGTGAGATATATGGTTCGTTTGTTAGCGTATTGTTAGAGATGATGCGATCTCGTTGCCCGAATCTCTTCGTTAAGATCTATAACTGTATGGGTCAATAAATTATCCTCCTGGTTTTGGAACTCTGTATATCATTTGTGTATTCCTAGCCTCTGCCCGATACCTATGTCTACAAATAGCTACGAAGTAAACCCCCAAGGTACTTTTCAAGCATTTGCCGTCGCTTAAATAAATGTTTTCTCACTCACACCAGTCAAATACAGGGAAGGTACACTGAATTTCAAGAAAGGAGATCTTGAACTCATTAATATATATATATATATATATATATATATATATATATATATAATCAAGAAACTGCATACATTGATACACCCTACATGGAGAAAGGAGGAACTTTCAAAGGAATGGAGAACCTTAATAATTCCGGTTTATATAAAAGGCTATAAATCGGACTGTAATTATTACCGACAAATATCGTTACTTAAAACCTGTTATAAAGTACTGAGTAAAATACACACCACTTACTCGCCTAAGTGTACGTAGATGAAACGGTTGGGATCACCAATGTAGATTTAGAAGAAATTGATCCACGTTGGACTAGATTTTGGCCTTGAGACAAATATTGAAGAAGAAATGGGAATATAATGGGACTGTTCACCAGCGACCCCATAAGCTGAGCACGGGTAGGTAAAAATAGGTCAGATTGTTTCAAGATTCGCAACGGTTAGAAACAAGGTGTTGCCTTGTTATCACTAATGTTTAACTTTACTTTAGAATATGCGATTTTAAAAATAAAAGATATTAAAAGGGACTCACGTTGAATGGCTCTAAAAACTGTTCCTATACGCGGATGATATAGATTTAATAGGGTAAAATATAGAGGCGCTGCAAAGTAACACCGATGTCTTAGTAGAAGCGTGCAATGAGATAGGTTTACAGGTAAACATAAAGAAAACAAAATACTTGATAACAACCTGAAACACAAAGAATAACGGGAATAGGTACATAACAGTCAATAATGAGAGCATAGAGAAAGGAAACAAGTTTAAATACTTGGGAGCATACGTAACAAGTAAAAGCGGGGTGACGGCAGAAATAAAAATAGTTTAGTATCGGGCAACGCATGTTTCTATTCACTCTATAAACTCCTAACCTCGCGATAAATATAAAAGGAGCTGAAATTGAAAATACAAAGAAAGGTTATTCGGCGTTACGGTTGCGCTCACGTCAGACAGCGAGTGTTTTTGCAACTCTATTCGCTTAATTTTGCTCAAAAGATAGTGATAAAGATATTCATCACATAATTTTCAGATAGCTGGAAAAAGTTTTTTTTTTATTTTATGTCATTTGAATTTGAATGTTATTTAAGGACTTCTGGCATCTTTGACTCAGGCCGGATACGTTACAGAGAGGGTGAGGAAAACATTGGTCAGGACCTTTCTTAAGATACCATCCAGACATTCGCCTGGTGAAACTGGCTTAAATCCTGGAAAATTTCTATCAGGGTGGTCGGCTGTGGAGTTCGCACCCATGTGCGATCCCCATTGTCGCTCCTAAGTCAGCGACGTTTCCGCCTGCACCTCGAGGGTTGGGCTTATTTGCTGCCATATACCATTAATAAATAAGTATCTTTATTTGTTGAATACATTAGATTCTTTTAACTGCTCCTAATTAACTGATGCTACTACAGTTTTCAAATTAGAGATGTTCTAAGTTGTGTAGTTGATATACAGAACAAAAAATCGATGGCCAAACATCTTAATGGAATATAGCGCTAGTGCAAAGTTTGAATCTTCACATATGGGAAATGTACCGGTAGTCTTTGAATTTCGTTACGGGAAATATTTCAGTTTCAGTTCTAATTGAAGTGCTAGGATAGCATAACATCTATGTGATCTTTAGAATAACATCTAACAGACGCTTTTAATTTCACAAAATAAAAAAAAATGTTTTGACAGTTTGCTAATTCTGAATGTTTTTAGCCTGATTCTATGCAAGTGCTCACTTTTAAATTATGTTTAAAGAAGTTCAAATACAGTCAAGCTAATCTTTCTTAGACATTTCAATAATACAAAAGATGCAATATCAAAAGAGCAAGACAATACGATAATAGGAATCTAAGATGATATCAAAGGTTTTATTCGTAACAAACACAAATAAATTGACTGGATAATTTATAGTTTAGGTAGGGGACAGGGGCAGAGTAAAATTAAAATTAGCTGAAAGATATTCAGCAATCTGCTGAGTATTCTGGTTCCCAAAATTTTGTTCGGCTCGAGCCAAAGTGTCTAAAAGGAGAAAATACAAATTCACATTCAAAATTCTACTATTTTACATATTATGTTCATTTATTATTTTTTGTTTTACTATTGCATCAGATTTTTAACCTTGTACAATAATTGTGACGTGAATACTTAATAACAATATAGACTTTAAAATATATCAAGAAATTAGAGTGATGATACAGAGATAAAGTCAGAGATATCGTATAGTTTTGAGTTTCTGGCTGAATAACGAGTTCTGTATTTAACTGATTCCCAGTGATATTGTATAAAATGGAGATAGAACGTGTGAATTATAAGAATGTTTTACGAAATTCGAAGAATACCAAGGTTGCTAAGGAGAGGAAGAAGGCTATTTTTTGGAACTAGGCTATTTTTAGAAGTAGGCGACTGAATATATACTACTATAGTTATACACTATATACTAATATATATATATACTAACATATACTACCACTAGTTACTCTATATCACCTATTTGAATTTTAGACCAAACGTTGGTCATTCATTATCTTGAATTATAATTTTACATCTAACAAGTGCAAATATTCGTAATTGCCCAGTTAATCATAACTTGTATGATGTTTATAAATCCTGAAATTTTGTATGTCGAGAATAGTATTCTGAAATTGAAATATTAATAATCAAAGTCGTAATTAAAGCGCACATATTTTAGTCAGTCTGTCACGTTCCTCGCTCAATATAAGTTCGATGCAAACAACGAGAGTCTAGGTACTGTTATGGCCTTCAGGCATTTCAGTCTCAGGCTAGAATAGAGTGAAGGATGTTGGAAGGTAGTCCGTCAGGGCCTACTTTGTAGGTACCATCCCTATATTTGCGTGATGTGACTGAGGAAACCTCTAGCGAATTTAAAATGGCCTTCTGTACCATTTCAAGCTTCTTGTTTGTTCTATTTCTCGAGGCGGGTTGAATCTTGCAAATCCTTTCATCAGGACCTCATTATGTGCTTATTCAAACATATTTTTCGAATAAAAAGTTAATAGCTGAACAGAAGTAAAGAAAATGACGGCATGAATTACTTTCGTTCAATTCGAACTCCATTTATTTTTATTTAGTTTAATAACAAATGACATGGATTCATAAACTGTCTTCAAGATAATAACAGTAAAACTTTTTCCATTGAATAGGTGACCGTTCACTATAACTCATAAAATATATATTACTTTACTAGATGTGGTAAAATATATTAGTGCCAGAAACATTGAACAAAGCGGAGGGATTTTAGTCTTTTACAAGGTTGCTCTTGATAACCGTTGTTGTATCTACGGTAGAAACATTATTGGAATCATCGAGCTTGGAACCTTTAGAGCTTCTCAATTTTCGTGGTCTGGAATTGTTACTACTCACAAACGAATTCAGTTCCAAAGATTACTGTATCTATTATAATTATATTGTTTTAAAATTTAATTGGAATATTTAAATTAAATATTCTTTTCTTCATCAATATTTGAAAAATTCCGTGCGACAGTAGCGCAATCCAGTTTTACGGGAAACAGAGAAAACGAATCCTTCCTCCCTTGCGAAAGCTCAAGTTTTTTTGCAGCTTGTATCAAACAATAATAGATGCTTTCAATAGTCTCTTGAACCATTTTACATTAAAATTGTCTCTTAGTAAGAAATGTACTGCATTGAATGTAAATTTACTGTATTCATGACAATGCTGTAGCATGATATGGATCGGACCAACGTTGCAATGAGTTGTGTCCAGTGATGCATGTTGAGACCAACGGTGATCCAACATAATGTTGCAAATATTGTACAACTTCAGATGGACAGGATTCCTATCCTCAAGTTAAATAAAGAAGGTGATGTTCTTTCAGCATTTATGTCTAAGCGAGACAATCAAATTAAGGACGAGTTGTCACATTTTGTTATATTTCTCAGATAAAAGATATGCTATGTCAAATCTTTTTGTTTATATTAAAAGGTAATTTTCTGACAGTACATATGACTCGAAACCATAGCCTTCTGACATTACACAGTTAAACGTTTCTGTTCTTAGTAAAGCTTACTATTTTCTTACTGAAGTTTCTGATCGTACCTAAATGTTTCACTTTCAGTAGCGAATATTGTTAGAAATATTATAATATTATTATTGTTAGAAATGTTATAATATTATCTGAAATTATCACTCAATGTTCTAACTGCTAATTATCTTTTCAGATTCAGATGCATTTGCTACTGTTGACCCACCGCAAACTGGAATTTTCTGTGTGTGGATTTTTTCCTCTAGATTTTACCCTTCTTTATTCAGTAAGTTTTCTTCCATATGGTAATACTCATTACTACTTCACTATCACTTTCTAATTGTAAGTTTATTGATTGAAATAGTTGTTGTGAAATTAAGGCGCATATGAAGGAGTTGGAATAGAGTGACGCTCAATTAGAAATAAATAATGTAGCAACGTATCCAACCAACCGTATTCTGAAAAGATTTACACGTTTACTGGTAATAGTAATTTAACCTACGGTTACAGTGGGCAACAAACCATAATGAGTTTATTACGGAAATAACCGATTCTGATGTATTTCGACCTGCTTAGTTCGGGAACGACCGTGAAATTGTTGAATTATTAGTTTTTCAAGGTATCTTTTGATTAACCCTTTCCACTCTGGATCATCTTGACAGAAAAAAAAAATCTTGTAACTCCTACGCCCAGTTACACCAATGAGCACTATTTCAAACCGGTACTCGATTGACTATTACCATTGCAAAATTCAAGATTATATGAAGCCAGGGAGCAGAGAGGACAGTTAATCTCGTTTGTCCACTTCCAGTCTAAACCAATATGGGCTAAAGTATTGGTTCTCACTTAGGTTTTTACACTTTATATCACTGTGGGTCCCATTTTTTAGTTATGTCTTAATTCTTGCAAAATCGTAAATAATATTATTTGTAGTTTTGTTAATATGCAAAGTATAACTCAGGATAGAGTATATATACTGTAAGAATAACTCAGGAATTTAGACTTAAATCACAAAAAGGGCCGCACAACGATGCGAAGCGTAAAAAACTGAGTTGGAACCGAAAGTTTGGTTCATATCAATATGCACGGCAGTGTATGCGGTCAAGTTCTTCGCGTCACAAAATGTCAGCACTGCCAGAAACATGTTATACATGAAGAACAAGAGTTTATGGCGAAATCGGCGATTTCGAGACCCCCTAAGAAACATGTTAAACGTAGGAACATGTGCTTTCGAAGTTATGGCAAATATGCTCAGGTGTGCAAAATTTCATATTCGTAGCTTGAAGCATATTCGAGTTGTGGACCCGTGAAATTACTTATTTTAGGCTAACTGATTCATTGACTTACTCACTGACGCATCATATTGTTTTCGGCGTTCGGAATAAATTAGGAACATGGAATTTGGCATGAAGGCGGATAATGATAAGTAGGGAAAGGAAACGTTCCAACACTTTCAAAAAGTTGCCATTTTGGATCCAAAAATGGAAACCATAATGAATTTTATAGAATACACAGCCTAAACGATTGGAGATAGAAAAACGAAATTTAGTATGACGGTACATCACCATTAGTAGATTACGAAAATATTACATAATGTATACAAAGCCGCCATACTGGATCCAAAATGGTGGATCCATATTGGATCCAAAATCCTCATAAATCCATTTCCCACGCCGTTTTAGACATAAGTATGAAATAAATTTGGCATACAGTTGTATTATCAAGGACAATTTAGGGAAATATTACATTTTCAGAAAGTCGCCATCTTGGATTCAAGATGGCCTCCCAAAACCATTTTCCACGCCAAAGTAGAGAAATGAAAATTGATATGAAGGTGTACATATCACGAATAGGTTACAATAAATGGGGCAAACATCCGCTATGGGGGCGCAGCCTCCCGGGGTATGGAAAATGATCTGCACCATGGTGGCGCATTTCACCGAATAGTCTGGTTACGATAAAGGGGGCGCATCACCCAAAACTTCCCAAGTTGGGAGTGCAGCAAGGCACGGAAATTTCAATAGTATACTCAGTGTAAACGGCTAGGGTTTGAAAGACGAAATTTAATATGACGGTCCATCATAATCTGGAGGGTACAAAAATAATAAAATGTCTCAAAAGACGCCATCTTGGATCCAAAATGGCCGCCAAATTTAAATTTCCATAGAATACACAGCCTGGAGCTAGCAAAACAAAATGTAGAATGATGGTACATTTTCATTAGTAGGTTATGAAAATATTACCAAAAGTATCCAAAGATGCAATCTTGTATCCAAAATGACTGATCTAACAAATCCATTTTCAACACCGTTTGAACTAGAGATACGACATTTTGTATAAAGGTGTATTATCAAGAGTAGTTTAGGATTTTTTTCATTTTAAAAATGTTGCCACCTAGGATTCAAAATGGCCTCCCCAAAATAATTTTTCACACTGTTCGAGCCAGAAAAATGAAACTTGGTATGAAGGTGTACTATCACGAGTAGGTTTCAATAAATTAGCAGAGCTCCCCTATGTGTCCGCAGCACCCCGGGGTATGGGATAAGATCTGCACCATAGTGGCGCAGTTCCGGAGAGTCTGTTTATGATAAAGGGAGCACAATCCCCAAAACCCCCAAATTGGGGACGCCACGGGATTCTCGAGGCAGTGCCCCAGCGAAGCAAGAAAGTAAGTATATATATATACTTACTTACTTACTTCTATATATATCCCGGTTGGGTCCAAAAGAATTCGGTGTTGACCCAGCATCGTGAGGACAATTGGGGAGCTGCTGTGAATATATATGATATACGTACAAAAAGAAGTAAAATCCGAGCAAAAGCACCTTGGTGTTCGAGCCTTGGGGTTGGTGCTGGTTGGCCTGGGGCGTTTAGGGCTACCACCCGCTTTATGGATTTAAGACGATGAACCTTGCAACCTCGCGTCAACTTCCAGTGTTCACCTTACATGCTGTCGCCAAGGAAATAGAACCACCGATCCTTCATTTCACAACATTTTAGAGCTCGAGAATGTAGCTGAATGTTTTGCACCTATGGTGTTTTTGTTTGGATTGGTTTACTGCGAAATTGGAGAAACGAGATTAAGTTTCATATCCTCTCCCTGGCCATATATTCATGAAATTTTCAATGGCAGCAGTCAGTCCAGTATTGCCTTAGGTAGAGGTCATTGATTAAAACTAAACATCGTAGATAAAATATTTATAGAGATATTTGTAGCGAATTCTCATTCTTTCCTTTCCTTCTATATCACCTAGTGTTAATGCAGTCGAACCAGGAATTACATTTTGTTAGTTAGCCATACGCAATAGCTACATTTTTAATATATTGTAGGCCAATAAACTTAAGTATTAGATACCAAGTTCGAACTCCATATCTTTTTTTATTTTAAAATAAAACTTCAAATTCAGAAACAAGTCAAATTCAGGTGACGAGAAAGAAAACGTTCTAAGTGCAGTATTTAGTCGGCCTTTAATGAATGTACTAGTCGCGTGCTTTGCTTACGCTATTTATGCATAGTAACGTGAATCAATTTTCATAGATATTAATTGTGTATCCCAGAAGTCAAGGGGTCGAAGTGCATTATCGAGTAAAAAGAAGCTGGAGGTAAGAACATATAACCCAAACTGTATGTGACAAAAACATGTCATATTTTGTACATTGGCACATTAATGTCCAAAGTTTATTTGTGAAATATATTGCAATGTTGTGTCACATATATTTCGGGTTGTATATAAAAGATTACCTACAATTGTTTAATTCGAAAATGCATCTAGACCCCCTTGACTTCTGGGGTCCACGATTCAAATTAGCTTTTCAAGATTCCAATGTTGTTCTTGATATGTTCTGTACTTGTAATAATTGAAAATACAAACGGTGAGTCCCACGCCCTCTTAAGGACAGGGCCCACGAATTATTACTTTTGAAGAATGCGTACCTTACGATTGGTTTATTTTTACTTTTTAAACTTTGTACATAATCTCGTGAACTTCAACCAATATTCGCAAAATAGAATAGGTTAAGATAAATAGTTATAATGATGCAATAATTTTAGTAATTCGTCTTTTCAATGTTGATGTCTTTAAAGCTTATTTTGTGAGTATATATTGGTGTATTTACGACTACATAAATTAAAAAGTAATTTAGCAACAAACCAGGGAATGTAAGAACAGAACCCGAAGTATCCCCTGATGAAATTCACGTTGTAGAGAGCTTAAAAACACAATAAAATATATAAAAATAGAATATCAGAAGCAATAAGAACACTATGGAAGAGAGGAATTACGAAACGGCTCAATTACTAGAAATATACTAACTTTCCCTCACCTACAAGTGCTTCAATTTCCACACTCTCCACCCCAGTTAGGATAGCAAAAAGTTCCAAATTTCGATTCTCGGTCGGCGCCATTTTTAACAACCCACCATTTTGTTACCCTTTTAAAAATATAACTTTACTTTTCTTCTTTGTACGTATAAAGAACTGCTCCCATTTGGCTTCCTTTTTCATTTTACAAGTTACATTAGATAGCTTAGGTTAAAAATGGAAGGTTAGATTATTTCTTATGTACACGCAGTTTGAAATGTTACAAACTTCACAGACCTATCAGCTACGTGGGTTAGAAAAATCAGGTTTGATATTTTATTATTCATTACTAAATTTCTCCCATTTGAGAATATTACTATCCCGAAAACGTCGTCGAGAGAGTAGAGGAAAGAAAGTGTATTGCCATCTATAACACACAGGGTAAATATCCATGAACTTGGCACTACCCTGCTATTGACACTCGCAATGTATGTATAATTAAACCACATTTAATTATTGAAATAAGTTATGGAAAGGAGTAGCAAATATAAACTTCCACCATGTTTATTATTCATAGACTTTGAGAAAGCTTTTGATTCGGTTTCCTTGGCAGCAGTACTTAAATCATTTGAACATCAAGGCATCGAAAGTGCGAAACACTTACTCGACTGTTACTTACATCTGTCATTGGACTACATCAAGGTAATGAAAGTTTTTAGGTGAAAATTGGAAAAGGAATAATACAAGAAGATTTAATTTTGCCAAAACTGTTTTCCGCGGTCCTGGTGGGAGTGTTCTAAAATTTAAACTGTGATGAAGTTGGAATAATAATCAATGGCGATTACCTAAATCATTTACGATTCGCTCCTAACATAGTCCTGTTTGCTTCAAGTGCAGTAGAACTACAAACCAGAATGGAAAACCTGTGTAATGAGGATCCGAAAATGGGACTCAAAATGAATTTGAATAAAACTAAAGAACGTACAATCAATATGCTAGAAAGAAGTAAATAAAGTTTCAAGGAGAGACAATAGTCATAATTGATGAGTATGTTTAGCTAGGGCAGCTCAAAACATGGAATGCCAAGTTCACGGATGAAATTAATAGATGTAAAATGGCGTGGGGCTCGTTTGGAAGACTTCAATTTATTTCCAAATGCTAACTTCCAAAGTGTCTCCAGTGTAAAGTTTGTAATCAACTATGATGATGTATTGCTGTGAAACTTGGACATTGAATGTACAAACACCTCAAAGATTAAGAGTAACATAAATAGCAATGGAGAGATGCATGCTAGGAGTAACTAGGAGGAGCAGGAAGATAAATGAATGGATTCGTGCACAAACAAAAATAGAAGCTATACTCAAGACTACGAAAAACGTAAAGTAGAGATGAACCGGTCACATGGCTACACGAATACATGGAAGGTGGACAACGAATGTACTACATTGGATTCCCAGATAAAAGGAATGACCGAGACCATGTCCAAAGGCAAGGCGGGTAGGTGAAACATTTCTCAGGATCTACATGGATAATTATAGCAGCATACCGACATATGTGGAGAGAAAATGGGCAGGCCTTCATCCAGCAGTGGATACAAAACGGCTGAATATGATGACGATTATATAATTAAGATCGAAAGTAATCTGGAAGGTGATAATTACAAGAAGGCTTCGATAAATTACAAACCAGCCCATCAATATCTAAACAAATAAGCTAAGGAGTGTACTTTAATTTCTCTCAATTTATTTTTGGTATAATGTAATTCTTGTGGTGTTTTCCTTCTTTTAAAACCATAAGGACGTTTGGGAACCCATTAGCATGTATAATTATGTAAATTATGCAAACTAGTTATTTCTGCTAGCGATGCGAATAACTGGTTTGCCATTTTTCAAGACACAGTACCCAATTACTTGACATGGGGCAAATAATTAACGTTTCTGTTAAATAAAATTTTCAAATTTGTAACAACCATTCTAACCTTTAAGAGAAAAAACACGATCACTTTTACGTAGGACGTAGCTTCACAGGAAAAATAAATTGTAGGGGTGATAACTACTAGCCTCAGCAGTGTCAATAATAAGTATGTGTCTTCAGGCCTTGAATACCTATATATAGTGAACGTGATTGTCATTAATTGGTCATAAAGGGGGACTAACTACTGGTAAGAGGGTGCCAACAATTGGTCATTTTGAGACTTTAAAGCAAGAATAATAACAAATACAAGTTCTGCATTTTTATTGTTCCACTGTAAAATTATTTTTGGCAATGATCAAAGAGTTTACTGTTAGCCATGAAAGGAAAAGTAAACAGCAATTGATCTGCAATTCAAGTTTCAAAACGACAGGGGTCTAAAGAGTTGTCAATCAATAATTGGTACGTATACCCTGCAATAATTAGTAATTCAAGTTTAAATGTTCATGGTTTAAATGCTTTGAACTACTGGAAGTTAAAGAATCTTCACATATTATTATTATTTGTACTAGTAGTAATTTTAGTAATGTTATATTTAGGCATACGGAACTTTATATAAAAAGGTAATTTCGGATGCTTCAATAGGTCATTGTTTTCAGCGCAGACCATCAAGGAAGACTGAACCTTTATAAATACTGATAACGTCACAAATTGGAAAAATGATATGTTACTCATTTCAGTTATTCCTGTTATTACAAGTACGTGTTTGATGCTTAAGTTTATTTAAGTGTGTTGCGTCATAATATATATTAATAATTTCATCAGGTAACGTGTATCGTAAAGCAGGGAGAGCGTATTCGGTAGGAGAGATTGGGCAGGTTCTGGAAAGAAGTGAAGGAATTGGACTGGCGTGTTGCGATTGAAGCACACATGAATACGCTGGATGGTAGACTGGTCAGTTAAATTTCTGTGTTGATAGAAGGAGGTGGCTGAAACTTATAATCAATTTTATGCATCTACGACACAATTTAGTTTCTTGAATTTTCATAAACGTTGGGTATATGTTCAAACGAAATATTTTACTGTAAGATAATTATAAATCAAGGTGTATCTAAGCTGGTTCTTTGTCAGAACTAGTGTTGTATGCAGTTTGCGATAATTCTGCAAACTTGTACCCTAGGTATGTCGTGCATAATCTCTATGAGGATAGTCGGCACAACAGTCAAGTAGGAGAGTTTGCGCAGTACATTCATTTAATACAATGAGAGGAGACTTGCGGTGCCATTTTTAGTCCTGGCCCAATACTTAACTGAGAAATACACTGTGTAAATCAAAGATCCGCTTACGATGATATTAGTAAAGTTTATAAACACTGCCAAGAGTAAAAAATGTAGAATATTGAATAGAAATAATCAGACTGCTTGAGCTAATTAATTACCTTTAGTAACATAACATTTTATATTGTTTTGAATAAAAGTCAGTAGATCTATTTACTTCGTCATATCCCGTTATTTTGTTCTCATGCGCAGTTTCTTCTACACATGTATGCAATCTTAACTACCCTAGTAGCAACATTTGTGCTAATTAAGAAGTTTGAAAAATCTTTATCATTCAGATTGATAAAAGACGACTATAAAAGATTACTAGCACGTAATTGTGGTTAAGATACTACAAAATATATTTTGTATATTTTGAGACTTTTGGATAAAACATTGTATTGGATTTTTCTTCAGTTATGCGCAATCTCTTCCGGTTTTACGATATATACTTTCTTTCTGTTGTTTTTTGCCTTCAAACTGCCAAGAGAGATTAGTACAGAATATATAATGGTATAACAGTATATCCATACTTTATCTTCATCTACGGATCAACAATTGTTTCATGCAACCTGTCATACGTGTCATAGATAAGAATACCGGTACCCATCTTTTCAAATCTGATTAGTTTTGGAGCTACGGACGCTCAAATACGGTGAAATTGTTACAAATGGCGTTATATCTTGGCACATAATGACCTATGCGATGTGTAGGTAGCAAAGCACACTCGAAGCAGTGCCCCATACCTCTATTTAGAATGTGGTCTTGATTGACAAACCTGTCTATGTTGCAATCCTTGCTTAAATAGATTTATCGGTTATTACTTTGAGTGTGATTTGCTAAGCCGATACCTTTTACATCATTATGTGTCGAGCTATGCCATTTTCGACGATCCCTCCGTGATTTTGAGCGCATGCACATCCAATACTACGTACAATTATGGTTTCTTCAAAGGATTTTAGTGGTTATAAAATAAGTTATCACCTCCCGAAATTTGCACCATTATATCAAAGACCCACAGTATACTTTCAAGAAATTTTAAATTTTTGTTTCTATTCTAATAATAACCTGTTTTAGTAATGTAATATTCACTGTAGTGTGCCTTTCCTAATATATTCGTTCTCAGTTCTCCATATTTAGATGAAAATATAAACAATATCGCTATAATAAAGTAGTTTGGAAACTACATGAGACACGAAGTAAAGATAGACAGATTATTCACAGGACATAAAATAAAACAACTGCTAACAAAAAAAAACGACAACATGGAAATATGGTCAGAAAGCACAAGTGAGAAAATTCGACAGAAGTTACAAAAGTTTATATGGAATAAAACTTTGTCCTTGTTACATATTACTGTTTATTGTGCTTATGTACACTAGTGTGTAGAACATAATATTAATTTCTGTTCATACATTACGGTATTCAAGTGATATCAACTAAAAAAAAAAAAACAAATTTATTTCTGAATAAAAAAACACAGTATGTAGTAGTAAGGTTCTTCCGTGGGATAATGTAAAGTTACCTACTTTTCAAGTTACGTGCTTACTTAATTTGAGGAACAGGTTACACCTTACGTTACGAATAACATGACTGAAATGTAACCTAAACTTACACATTGAAATAGTTATTCATACATGAAACCTCAAAAGCCTGAAAAATACATTTCACACACAATTAAGAATTATTGTAAAAAAGAAACAAATTTGTTAAGTTGAATATAAATATCAATGAGTAATTTTAAACATGAAATCTTTTCAGATGAAAGCCACTCAAGTTCTTGTGTCACACGTTTGGGGCCACTTCTATGTGTATAATTTTATAACACTTGGTAACGGTTATTTTAACATCTTCCCTATTTGGATTGCTTATTTTCGTAGAAAACGGAAAGTTGTGTGTTCCTGAAAGTACACAGTTAACACGATTTTATTTGTATTGGCTAACATCGTGCTTTTTAGATGTAAACTCTGAGTACGGTTTTAATATGATCTTAATTCATGTATTTTGGACCTGGTTTATGCACTTGGAATGGCAACAAAACCATCCATAAAAACATGCTGCCTTCAAACATATATAAAAATAGGAACTTGAAACTTACTTAAATCTGAATTTCGTGTAGTTATAATTTCGTCTGCAATATTTGGTAATACAAATATATAGCTTAAACAGTTCGTATATTGCTTGTAAATTTTGAATCGTTTAATGTATTCTGACCAGTTGTTTTTCCTCATTTCAGATTCTTGGGGCAATAACGATGTATTTAATAATTTTAATCCAGTTTCAAACTGGAAATCTTTAATAGAAAACAAAATACGATAATCCCTTTCTTAGAAAGGACTAAAAAATGAATCTCTGTTGTTCTATGTAATTAAGCTTTATAACTACATATTATTAACAAAGTTTTAGACAGAATTTTCGAATTTTAACATAAATATATAATCTAATTAGTGTTTACACTTTTTTCATAAATGCATACTATGAGAGAGATTATGGATATTGTTCACTCGGTTAACACGAAATGTTTCAACACTATTACATAATGAAGTTGTAAACGTGATCCAGCAGAACTTGTCAGTTGGTGTTCTCTTGTTGTACCATACACTGTGTCGAGAGTATATGTAAGGATATTCGTAATCAGTCAGGGTTTCATATCTCTGTCCTCACAGAAAGTTGTTTCGCTTTGCACTATTTAAGAACAACCTGTGTCAGGTAAATTATATAGTTTTCTGTTTACTTGCAGTATTAAAGAACATAAGTAAAATCAAGCAACCATTAGTTAATGTTAGAACGTAATGGTAATTATAGGGTTATAGATCTGCTCTAAATTCAAAAGCAATGTATGTCGTAAATAACTGCAGATAACCTGCATTTTTAATAACTGAATAAGCCGAGCTGTATCATACTTGTATTAACAGTCGTCCGTTGCTTTTAGTAATTTGAAAATACAAGAAAAAATTGGGAGAAGCAGCTAGGAATTACCCTTAATGCATCGAGGCAAGAAGCAAAGAAATGCCAGAAAAGGATTAGTAAGACGCTCTCAACTGAGTAATTTGATGGAAAGCAGCAGTGGTTTTTGATCACATAATTCGAAGAATTGTAGTGTTTTGCGTTCTATCGCTGGGCTTAGATAGACCATTTTTGTTTCGGTTCCTTCATGACGCGGTGGAAGATACTGTGTATACATGACTACTGTATGTATTGCGTATGTATTTTACCTTTTCGATATGCCAATATTTAACCTCTATTTAATAAATAGCCAATTATTTATTGATATTGTTTCCAATATTTCCAGACATTCATGCAACTCTGTATACTATTCATATTGCAAACAATATATTTAGGTAATTAGTAAACATAAATTAGTTTATTTATTTGAATGACAAATAGTATTTAGAATATAAGCGCACTTATGTCTCGTTTCCAGATTGTCAGTAAATAGATAATGGGTGATCGTATGTGATTGGTGGATTCAAATACTGATAGAATGTTTTCACGTGGAAACAGCTCATAATGTTTCCAAAAGCTGTTGGTCTGACTGAGAACCGAGTGCTTCATCAGTATTTACCGTTCTACTAACATGTACAATATAAATTATAGCGATCCATCAACACATATCAAGGTATTTCCAGTTATTGTCTATTCGTTTTAAGAATCAAAGCGGCGCTAACTGGCGCAGTATTTGAGTAGTTTGGTGCAAGAAGGGTATAGTTTCCAGTTATCTAAATTTGTCAGAAGAAGGAAAAATGTTGTTAAAAAATCATCTGTACCAATAATAACAGGTAAATTTCTCCTGTAACGAGCCACTCACAGACCTTGGATAAGGAAAAGATTTCCCCTTTTTGCGCCAAAGCAAAACGGAAATGTTTTAGTGCACACTTCAATGGAAAATTGAAACTGTCAAAAAAAAAAAAATGCCTTTTCATACCAAACCCGTCAATTTGTATTAAGCAAAAACGTATTACATAAAAAATATTGTAGATTGTTTCTCCAAGTTAAATAGGGATAATACACTAATGAAGCCACTGATTGAAATCAGTGTTGGCACCATAGAGCACAATCGAACACCATTAACCTTCCACGTGACAGAGTCTTGTGGTATTGCTGGATAACAAAACTTTTGTGTCTGCTCATATAGAAGAGCGTAGGATTTGGTTGTTTCCAGCGAAACTTGTTCGATTTACATAAAAACCTTTCAACTTACATCAATTGTCATCTTCCAATATTCTGCTACTTAAAGTAGACGATATTTTAGAATGAAATAAAACTTTCCAAACGACACCTAATACCGGATAAGGAATATCAAAGTATGCTCACAACATTTGAAGTAGTAAGATTTGTTGCGTTTATTCTAATAACTACTATTACATAATTGTAGAGCCAAAATAAAATCATTTGAAATGCAATTAACGACTAATTAACATGAAATTATGCTATAATAAGCAGCATAAAAAGAATAGTAGCTTCTTTCAGTACAAAATATTAAGCTATTATGAAGTTGAAAATGGTCAAACACCATGATTTGATTTGGGTCAATGTAGAGTTGTTGATTCGATGGGAGTCGTTTCCGTTCCGTCGTGTTCATCAGTGTGGAACTGGACCAGGATAATGAGGTATGTTGTGACGGCACCTGCAATCTGTAAGAGTCGAAAAGTATAAAAATTATATTTCATTTGAAGTTCAAAATTGAACACATAAAAATTATAGGTAAACCATAAATTGAAGAGTGAGATACGAAAACCCGTTCAGTCCATTTTGATCTTCATATTTCTCTACATACCGTTATGTTATTTTTCAAGCTATCAAGATCACTTTGCCATCATCTCGATCGTGCCAGGGGATCACAAAGTTACTATTGTAACATACATGTATAGTATTCCTACAACACTTTTCGACATTTCCTGCAAAAACAGTTTCGAATTATGCGAATCATAGCTCTCTTATTATGGATATCTATTCCCTCTATAGTGAAAAAGTCTCTCGCTTGTGTGTCTATTTAAATTTTGTCAATTCAATTTCTTAGTAATAAAAATATTAAGAAAGAAATATAATATTTGACCAAGTACAACATTCATATCATATCTACATGGATAATTTTTCTTGGAATTTAACTCTAAAAGTATGGGAAAAAAATGTGTTTCATTCATGTTACGTACTGTTACATACTAACAGATTTGTGGAATTTAAATCGCTCCACGTATAAATTATTTAATTCTTTACTTATGAATCAATGCATAGTTATCCGAATGTACAAAAGGGAGGATATAAATACAAATTACCAAAATCTAAAGAAATCTACAATTTTGCTGCAAAAAATTAAAATAGACCCCTACAGATATTATTAAGTTTTAAATTGAATTGTACTTAAGGTTTTAGTCAAATTTCACTCAGACCAAATCGGTGATGACGGAAGAACCAATAAAAGGTAAAGCTATCCCCTGTGCGATACGCACGCGCCAGGAATACAATCCCAGGAATACCAAGGACACTCTGGTACTCAATTTGATAGGATTCTGAGTGCACCTCAGAGCGCCAGTCATGGGAACACTGAGATAAAATTCTCCAGTGTCCTGGCCGGGATTTGAACCCGGGACGCCCGATTCGTAGTCACACGCGCTACTGTCTGAGCCACGACGATTCATGATGAAGCAACTAATACGATGAAAAATGACAGGAAACGAAAGAACTCACTGAAATACTTCACACATTCTGTTTGGCCACAACAAATCCCAAATAATATGAGCTAGAATCGAACTAGGGAACCCAAGCACAATAAGTTACCACTCTAGCACTAAGCCACAGCGGCCTATTGGTATTGTTAAATGTTGAACTGAATTCTAAGTATTCACATTTATGTTTAAAGTACTTAAGTCCTCAACCATTCAATCATCCTCAGCAACAAACGTTTAAAATTCAGTGTCGCTTTCCTTCATATGTTTTCAGTCGGTATTACCAGCAGATCAGTTCCTAATGCAGGCAGTTTTATGCTTATTTGAAACTCTTCCTAGGTTTGAAGTAAATGATTTACAATGTCACATTAATCGAAGCAACAGATTCAAAGATCTGTCTCTTCTTGATATTTTCTGAGCCAAATCCTCTCTTGTGAACGAAGTATCTTAGTTTCGAGACCCAATGACTTCTTCGTTATATTTCATAGTTCGGGCTCAAGTTTCGAGTTACACCAATTCACAGATTCTTTGTTTTTGAAAGATGTCTCCCATTTACAAGGGCGTATCAACAAAATCCTGTACTAGCTCTGTTGACAAAAAAACGTAATTTATTTACCTAATTTTGAACACGATCACTTTAAAATAGTCATCTTGCGCAACAGTTCACCGGTCCCAGCGTTTGTGGGACTTCTGGAATGAGGCCTCGAAGTCATGTTGTGTTAACAAGTCCATAACCTTTTGCGATTTGCGCTCGATGTCGGCAACGGTGTGAAAATGGTACATCGCGTGTTTAATTCCAACGTTCGTAATTTTGCACTAACCCGTACGACATAACAACAATCTCAGTAATATCTCTTATTGTCCTCAGTGGATCGTCATGCACACATTTCCATTTATATATATATATATATACTTTTAGGAGTAATGCTTGGGGCTTCAAGAGAAGTTCTTCTACTTTTGAAGCACCTATGCCATTCGTATAAATGCAAGACTTGAGTCTAAGATGCCAAAAGGTCTTAAAATAAATTAACATTGCACAGGACTAATTGCCTCACTGCCGTAAGCTTGGTGAAGCATGTCCAATATAGTTGTAGCCAATTCGCCGAGTTTAAACCTTAATTGGTAAGCTGGACTTCTGTAACGCTACTGGTGATGTGGGGTGTAAAACGCAATATTACTTATTTGCTGTAAATTTATGTTTGCAAAGTTTGGCTTCGAGAAGTATTTTGGAAAATTACTTTAATTTGTTAGTTACTCTGAGTACACAATAATGATAATAACAAATATTTGTAGAAACCACACGAACCATTATAACAACAATATATTTGTCTGAAATTTTGTAGATATTTTCATAACGGGTATAATTCAGAAATGAAATCAAATAAAAAAGATAAAATAAAAAAAATCCTTTCGGTAGGCCTACAGGCTGAAGTAGATCTCAAAGTTTTTTTATTTAAAGAATTTCAAATCTCGCCTTATATGAACGCTATCGAGAAGCTATTTCTTGATTTGTAGATTATTCATCAAGAGCTGTTCCAAGATACCTCACAAGACGTATAGTGGAGAGGCCTCATCCACTAGTGGATTGAATATGGCTGTGATTTATTATATATATATATACTCGCTTTGCTTCGCTGGGAACGCTGCCCCCAGACCCCCCTAGGGGTTCGTCCCCAACTTCAGTGTTTTTGAGAGGATGCGCCTCCTTTATCTTAACCAAAATCTTCCTGCAGCACTACACCACCATTGTGTCCATCTGCACCCTCCCACGAGGGTTGCGCCCCCAAAGGGGAGGTTTGCCCCATTTATTGTAACCTACTCTTGGTCATAGACCTTCAAAGAAAATTCCGTTTCTCTACCTTCAATGATTTGGAAATTGGATTTTTGGGGCGGCCATTTTGGATCCAAGTTGACGACTTTTTGAAAGTTTTCTTATTTTGTCGTGACTTACTTGTGATGGTACACTGTGCGAAGGAAGTTCCTGGAATACAAAGTTGTGAAGGTAGGCAACACACCATACACGAAATGTTGCGTTTAATCATTTCAGGACCTGTTCCCCCTTTCGCTCCTTCGGGAACATACAAATGCAGTGATTGGAGTAACCTATGAAGGGAGAGACATGCAACTAGTCTGAAACCATGTACACGTTTTAGATCCTTCTCCAATCCTGGATATGGCAACAGAACTCTTTACATCACGAGATTATTGTAACTAATCATAAATTTGAATGTATGAAACTTACTTCATCGGCGAAAAGCATGAACTCCAAAAATAGAAAAGAACTTCAGTAAATAATAATAATAAGCATTACACCCACTAAAGTTAAAAAATTAAAAATGCACACTCTAATAGAGAGAGAAATAACACAATGTAATTTTAAATTGCGTTTATAAAGACAAACATTCTCGTTTAAGTTTTGGAACTGGAACGATCATTCAATACTGCCAAATATACAGTAATTGTGCCTTGATACGAAGTGTCCTATGTGGCGTAATCGTATAATGCATGGAAATAAGAGCTTCAGTCTAAAATCAGACGTCCTCCATTCAAGTCTCTTGATATGACCATTCACTTTTTCAAAATTTCATTTTGAATAAAACAGATGAAAAATCTCAATTTCACAGATATATTTTAAATTGCATTCCAAACTTTAATAAGAGGACGAGCTCAGAGAAATACGTTACGCTGCCAATTTTAACACTAAAAGCTACGTAACGGATGTAATTAACGAAATCAAGTGAACATGTCAGTTAATATGACCAGCTGTCGAGTTCAAGACGGTAACACAATTCAACGTATTTAAAATATTTTTCCGTAAGATGAGGAAAGTTCTGTATTTTTTTACTAATTTGGGGTGCTGATTTTGAATTTGGCAATGGAATTATTGTCGCACTTAAGTGTTTTGTGTTGTAACGTCTTTTGCTTTTTCGTATTTAGATCAAAATTGCCTGTTCATATTGCCTTCATTTTATGAATATTTACACACTATAGATCATAACCAGTGATTCCGCCACACAACCCCCAATGTCACACAACTCAAAAATCGATAGAAAACATGCAAAATCCACTTAGACCCTCCTTACACCACAAATGTTAACTTTACACCCCCAAACTAAAAATTCTGGCGGAATCCCTAATCATAACACAGGCCATCAAGCACAGAAATACAGTGATCAGAAATCCTACAAGAACAAATGAAATTCAATTTGAGGTTATGAAGCAATGTTTAGTTTACTTTAGAACTTTGACTTCTAATCGTGAGATCGTGGGTTCGAATCCCGTTCTAGAAAATTTATTTTTATAATGATATATCCCTCAAAGCATGAATAATTACATAAAATAACAATAATCAGTTCTATAAGTATCCATACAAACATTACAGGACATAAGTATTTATTATGTTTAAAATGTAACATCAGAGAAGTGGTGGGTGTTGACAGAACGTCAGTATGTTATATGTGAACGTTAAACACAAATTAAGTAAATGTTGTTATATACAAAGTCGGACCAAAGTGCGATATAGTAAATTCACTATCCCCAAACCTCATGATCCCCACAAACGATGAGGCAGTAAGATACTAAACTATTCTTCAGTAAAGAATACAGAAGTTCTTTCCGTGGGTCTGAAAGACTCTCTCTCTTGCTGGCAAAGTCTATACTTTTGTTATCTGATGAAGGGAAGTTATTGTCTTATTAACTAATAGGAAAAATACTTAACCTGACCAGGGCTCAAACCCACGTTCGTGTAATATTGGTTTAGAAAGCAATGGTTTAAACGATGAGCTACTTTTACAACTAAAGAAATGTTGCCAAGATTTGTCTTTTTAACATACCAGCAGATTAAGTCACGCTAAGTGGACCACTTTATACATTAGTGATTTTAGATAAGGTAGATTATTTTTTAAATTATTTTAGTAATAGTAAAACGTTCTTACTGTTTGGAAATAATGATATTCATTTCCATCCAAGCAGTTGTCTTGGAACAGAGCAATCCTGCGTCTGGATGCTTTTTCTAGTTTTAAATCTGCATTGTATATTTTATACGTGTAAAAGCATAATTCACTTTGTTAAAACAGCTTTTCTGATTGATGAAAATTTCTTAATGAAAATTACTATTAGAATGAAATGTTAATAGCATTTCTCTCCATACGTTATGCCAGAAACTGAAACAAACGTAATTGGGTTATTCCATGGCAAATCATCGAATTTTAGAAAAAAGTTGTTCTATCAGCATTTGAGAAAAAAAAATCCTATATTGTGTTTCTACATACCTGAAGATATCTGAATCACTTTTGAAAGAAATGTTATGCCGTTATTTCTCATGGGGCGACTATATTTCCGAAATGACGGATGGAGTTTTTTACTCCGGTAGACAAGTACGGAAACCTAAATGTCTAAAAAACCAGACTATCTAGAGAGAGCTTAATCAAACACCGTTGGGTATTTCTTGAAGTGTACATTGAACATATGGAATCACCTTTTCTGAAAATTAATTTCTTTATTCCAATAATTAGGCTAAAATATAAGTAACAAATTGTGTAAGTTTGATGTTTAACAAATTTCTTGGGGTGAGGAATTGATTAAAATTCTACAAAATCTTGTCATATTTAGACCTACCAATCGAGTGTATGCAAGCAAAAAATCATGGTCCTAAATAACATTCCTTCTCTTCTACGGGGGTTCATACAGGGTGCTTTGCTGGATTTCGGGCTTAAATGTCCGAAAACCGTTCATCAATAAGATACTTCTAGAAGTCCGAAATGGAATGTAGTAAGTAACCCAGATACTATATTCATTACAGAATTACTTTAAACCCGCAGTTGTGGAGGTTTGTTCTTCATTACAAATAATTTGTCAAAAAAAATCTTCATAGCAAATACAACTACAATAAAACTCCTAGTTTTGCACCATGATTACTGTCACTTTATCTAGATTCAGAGGATGATCAAAATATCGTAATTGCACTACTATTATCACCTGAAACTCGATGTTTCCCAGTATACATGAATTAGAAATTTTAAGTTGTTATTTAGCTACTTATTAGTAACGTGAAATATCACTGCATTTGTTGTGGTAATAATAATGTAATGCAATATTTATTAATGTTCTACGAACAACATGGTGCCAATACAGCCTAAGTCATACAAGATACGAATAGATATACAGATAGCAGATAGATATACAGCTAAACAAGAATGTGTTAAATATTGAAGTTCAATAGCAATACAAATATTTTAAGTAATGGTTGTTGATTAAACGTTTAAACAAATACAATCGTTGTCAGAATCATTCAACAATTTATGATGCCTTGTTCTGTACAAAGGAAACACTAATTCAAAATATTCCCTCTATGTTCTAAATTTGAATTTTATTTATAACGATTAGGTAGGGATAGAGGATGGGAAAGGATTTGGGAAGGTGTTGGCCAGGATCTATGCTGTAGGTGCCATCCCAGCATTTGCCTGGTGTGACTGAGGAGAAACCTCAATCTTGATGGTAGGCCGCTGAGATTGAACCCACGGCCTCCCGAATGCTACTTCAACGCTGTAACACTGACCTACGGCGACTCGGTCAATATTCTAAAAATTCCAGATTAAAACAAATACGCCAGTACTCGTAATCTTTTGAGATTAAGGGGATTTTGAATTTATACTATAATATCCTGTAAAGGCAATACTACTACTAATAATAATTATCTATATAAAATAGAAATCCTCACTAACTGACATATCAACGCTCAGTCCACATTGTCTAAGGTCGATATTTGAAATTTATTGTATAATCTGTCTTTAACTAATTTATTTTACTGATGTTCGATAAGGTAGCAGAAAAGTGCATATTGCGAAATTAGAAATGGAAAAAGTAATTTAAAAAAAAAGAGATCGGTGACCTGTGGTGGGATTGGACCCGATACCTTTAGAGCAACTCTCCAGCGCTTTATGCACTAGACCGTACAACCAGATATTCGAAGACGGCTTCCGGGCAAAGTGACGGTGCAGGTAACAGCTAGTACTAAGAGTAAATTATATGTTCTTGACCCCTCATAAGGCACTTTCGCTTTCAAAAAATGTAAAGAACGTTTCCCCTTTTCATTTTTCTATATTCTAATCTACCGGCAAAACTCTTTTTGCAAAGGAATTCCGATACTTGAGTTACATAAATTCTAGATGGAAACGATCGGAAAAGTGCGGACCCCAACCTTTTCTAGACTACCAGGAAGTGGGTGGTCAGTGCAAGTTTAGTTTCTCCGTCGTCATACTATGCAAATGCAAATGTGGTATCTTCAAAGAGACCAAACCACACCTTTTTCTTCTGTGAAACAGTCGAATCTAGGACTGTGTCATTTGTAATGTTTAGACCTACTAGAAATGTGTCTCTATTCAAACAATCATTTGGTTGAATTACATTCCATTCTTTCTAACAGGGTTCACACATGGTCTTTCGTCAAAACATGCAGGATTTCGGACTTAAATATCTAATTTTAAAACAAAACCAGAAATTTAAAGGTAGGCTTCTTAGTAGTCTGCTCACAATCAAAATTACAACTTTTAATTCTAATTGGTTTGGTCAGTGCAAGGAGATTATATGTCTATATGCAGCTTCATATTACTACACTGCTTGGAAGGCACACTTTTCACTCCCATGGACAACTTTTTATTGACGAAACAACTCAAAAATAAAAATTGCCATTTCTACTGTGATTTGAGAACATACAAAGCTTTTTCGAAACCACAGTTCAGATTGTTTCATGAGGGCGAATATGCAATATTTAAGCCCAAAATTCGCCAGAAGACCAACTTTCAGATTTTTATGATGGCTCATTTGAGATATTTTAGACCCAAATACGGCCATGTTTGAACATCCGTAGAACAAAAAAGAGTGTGAAGGTCAGAAATTCTTTTGGGAGATCTAAATATGACAAAATTTTGCAGAATTTTATTCAACTCCTACACCCCAAAATCTTGGTTTAAAAATGGAATTTTATACAATTCGTAAATTATTTTCAGCCTAATTTTTGGAATCATGAAATTAAGTTTCAAAGACGGGATTCCACATCTTCCAAGTGCGCTTCAAGAGCTACCCAATGGTTTTTAATTCAGCTCTTTAGTTCTTCTAGGTTTTGAGATATGCAGGTTTCCGTACATATCCTAAGGGATTAAAAAACATCACCCGCCAAGTTGGAAATATGACCATCCCGAGAGATATAAAAACTTGCGTGTAGCCGCAGGTCACTGGAATTAAAATGGCGGCACACTTGGAAACACTTCCGGTACGGCACAGAACTTTTGCTTAAACAGAACTTTTAAGTAAACAGTACTTTTGCGTACGCCCACCGCTGCGCCCCTCCCCCGCGGCTAACGCTGGTCAGCTCCCTTCGGACGCATCCTCCCCCGCTTGTACACCTCGCTGTTGCTCGGTGTGCATCCTTCCCTGTTGGGTTTATATACATCATAGTTTTTAGTAGTATCTTTCAAAATTGTAAATCACGACTTTTATTAAATTTCATTTTGTGTATTTACATAAAACCGAAAAAAAATTTTAATTTTCTTTTAAAAACTTATGCAAAAAGTTGCCGCCAGGGTTTGAACACGGGATTATTGGATCAGCTGTCTAACGTCTTGACCACAAGGCCAAACTGCAGCTGCAGGATTCGGCGCTTCTCGCTGTTACTTACAGAATAAGCGAGAGTGGACTACTTCCGCTTTAGTAAGCCGCCATTTTAATTCCAGCGACCTGCGGGTAGACGCAAGTATGTAATAGCATCACATTTCTTTCGAAAGTGTTTCTGATATCGTCAAGTATGTACGAACCCATATACGAAAAGAAAATCTAAAATGGCGATGTAATCAGTTTTTCTAAAATTGGATGATTTGTCCAGCAATGACCCAATTTTACTACCTACACCAATCTAATCTTCCTTATCTAAAATCACTCATGTATAAAATGGTCCACTTAGCGTGACTCACTCTGGTGGTGCCTTAAAAAGACAACAAAATGTTAGGAATATTTTTAAAGTTGTAAATTTAGCTCAGGGTTAAAACCTTTGCTTTCATAAACCAATGCGACAAGTACATGGTTTCGAGCCCTGGTCAATAGAAGCATTTTATCCTTCTACTTAATAAGACAATAGTAACTTCTCTTCATCATAGAATTTCCAACCAAGCCTTGAAGAGATTAAAGCATCACCACTTCCATATGAAAAAAGCATTTCAGAGTATTGAACTGAAACATGTGGAAAGAAACTAAAGTACAGTTTAGTGTACTCATCGATCGTGAACTTTGGGGATATTGAACTTGCGGTCTGCAGCGATGATCGGACTTTGGATATTCTTCTCTTATAACGTTTGACTATCTCAAGATTATAACATTCACATATCGTATAATATACCGAATTTCTGTCAACACCCACCAACTCTCTGATGTTATATTTTAAACACAATAATTACTTATGTTCTGAAATGATTCTATGAATACATATGTAACTTATTTATTTCAATGTAATTTTTTATCTGCTTATATATGCTTTAAGGAACATATCATTACAAACAAAAAAAATATCCCGAACGGAGTTCAAACGCAGGACCTCTCGATTAAAAGTGCCAGTGCTCTACCACTGAGCTAACATGGACATAGTTACCAACCGCCTTCGGAGAGAACTCCTTCTGAAGAATGACTGAATTTTTGTGTCCAAGACAATAACATTCATATACGTTGCTAATGCTGTTGTTTTGTCTCTCCTTTGTCTTGGTTATTGTATTATAAAAGCGAAATCTATGTTAGTTGTATTTGCATTCATTGGAGATGTTCTTTTACGTATGGAAACATAGGCGAAAAACCATCACGTACTGAGATGTATGAATAGTTTGGAAATACTGTATCATTACGTATTTCAATGAATGTCACATTTTTCTACACTTAATATATTTCGAAATGCCTTGTTGCACTTAAAAGAAGAAAAACAGATTTGAACATTTTATTTTCAAATGGGACGGTTCACCGTATCTTTGGGGATTCGAACCTAGAGTCTTTGGTTTAGTGTTTCCGAAGTTGGACTTAGAGAATTTTCAGCTCAAAACAGTCTAATCAATGCGGTCAACTTTTTTGGAATAAGCTGTCCATTTTCATCATTTTATTACGACCATTTCGTGTTCAGAAGAAAACTTTAATAAACAGATTCAAACTCAACTAAAAATATGTCTACATTCTCATTTACATGGGCTACCATAAATCCCTTCGTTTTCAAGCAGAAACTTTTCTCGGATGAAAATTCACACTAAAAGAATATTCCCCCTTCCCGTTCAAATCGAGGGGAATTTCGCTCTTTTGATTTAGTGTGTAGACACGAGATAACGCTTTTGCAATTCTTCAAAGCTTTAATTAAACGTTGCTTCATAACCTCAAATTGAGTTTCATTTGCTCTTGTAGGATTTTTGATCACTGTATTTCTGTGCTTGATAGCCTGTGTTATGAGCAGGAATTCCGCCAGGATTTTCAGTTTGAGGGGTGTAAAGTCACAATTGGAAGGGTGTATGTAAGTGGCGTTTTTCATGATTTCTATCGATTTTGGATCGCAAAATTTGTGAAGTTGATGGGCGTTCTCGAGGACTTGTTGGGGGGCGGAATCACTGGTTATGATCTAAAGTGTGTTAATATTCATAAAATCAAGACAATTGTGTTATATATACGAAAAACTAAAAGACGTTACAACACAAAACACTTACGTGCGACAAAAATTCTATTGCCAAATTCGAAATCAGCACCCCCAAATTAATAAAGAATAGAGGAACTTCTTCAACTTACGGAAAAAGGTTTAAAATGTTGTCTTCTATAATCACCGGATTTGGATTGAATTCGATAGCTGGCCGTATTAACTTATATGTTCGCTTGATTTCCTTAATTACATCCCTTACGTCGTTTTTAGTGTAAAAAAAACTGACAACGTAACGTACTTCTCTGAGCTCGTCATTTTATTCTATTTTTGGAATCCAATTTAACATATTTCTCTAAAATTGGCATTTTTCACTTGTTTTATTCAAAATGAAAGTTTGAAAAAGGGAAAGGTAATATGAATGGGTCCGAACCGACGACCTCAGATTTACCTCTGATGCTTTCATTTCCATGCATTTGTCCATTACAACACAGAGGACGCTTAGAACTTTTGCACAATTACTATACCTTTTGCCGGTATTGAAATATGGTTTCATTTCGAAACTTAAACGAGAATATTTGTCATTATAAACGCAGTTTACAGTTACATTGTGTTATTTCTCCCTTTATTGGAGTGTGCAATTTTAATTTTTATAACTTTAGTGAGTGTGAGGCTTATTATTATTTGCTGATGTTTTGTATTTATTGACCTCGTGCTTTTGGACTTTCGGGAAAGTAAGTCTAAGCAACGGAGGGGGCGTGTCTGTCTCTATGTATAGGTTCTTCCAATCACTGCTTTAGCGAAGTCTGCATAGAGGCTGGGGAAGGAAGCTATATTCATTTGCCCTCCAGAACTGATTAAGGGCAAAAACATTCCTGTATGGTGTGTTGCCTATCTTCGCTACCTTGTTTTTCAGGAACATTCTTCTCTCAGTGTACATATTCAAATAAAATTTCCTTTATCCAGCTCAAACGGTATACAAAATGAGATTTTGGGCGGTCATTTTGGATCCAAAATGGTTACTTTTTCCAAATGTTGCAATATTTCCCTAAACTACTCGGCATAATGCACCTTTATGCCAAATTTCGTATCTCTTGCTCAAATGGTGTGGAAAATGGATCTTCAGATCCGCCATTTTCGATCAAAGGTTGCGTCTTTGGATACATCATGTAATATTTTAGTAACAAACAAGTGATAATGTACCGTGTTACCAAATTTGATTATTCTAGCTGCAGCCGTTTAGGTTGTGTATTCTGTACAACTGTGGGATCGGCGGCCATTTTGGATCCAAGATGGCGACATTTTCAAAATTTCGTAATATTTTGTTGAACTACTAGTGACAATACATCTTTGTGCCAAATTTCGTATCTCTAGCTCAAACAATATGGAAAATACATTTCTTGCTTCCGCCATTTTGGATCCAAGATGGCGTCTTTGAACTCATTAAGTAACATTATCATAATCAAACAGTAATGTTGTAACTTTGTGACAAATTTGATTTCAATATCCACAGCGGTTTAGGCTGTATATTCTATACAACGAAGGGTTCGGCTGCCACTTTGGATCCAAAAGGGCTACCGATTTTGCTCATTAACGAACTTAACCGAGCTATTAAGCATAAAAACAACATATAAAAATTTGGTTCAAATCTCTTGAAAATTATGACCGATAGCGTGTTAATATAACCTAAAAATGGTATAATAACGCAAGTAAGATGTACTGTACCTACAATATACTGAAGTTGTTATATGTAAAGGCTAATCCGAACAAAAACACCAGAGGTGCAAAAAGTGGAGTCAAGCTCTTTAGCCCTAAAAAGGTGTGAAATGGGAGACGGATGAGCCAAGTTCCTTGGTGACAGCATGTAACAGGAATAAAGGAACTTGGCGCGAGGTGGCAAGGTCATGATCCTCAAGCTATAAGGGTGGTGGGGATCCTAAAACCCACTACGTCCACCGCCACCAACCCTAAGTCTGTTGTCAGCTCGCGCCAAGTTCCTTTGTTCCTGTTACATGCTGTCACCAAGGAACTTGGCTCATCCGTCTCCCATTTCACACCTTTTTAGAGCTAAAGAACTTGGCTCCACTTTTTGCACCTCTGGTGTTTTTGTTCGGATTTCACAGCTTTTTGTACGTGTATAATATATATACTCGCTCGCTCGGCCTCGTTTAGGTCCTCGCGCCCCGTAGCTGGCTGCGCCCCAACTTCGAGTTTTTGGGTACTTACGCCCCTTTATCGTAACCACTCTCCAGGCCACTGTGCTTCCATGTTGCAGATTTTTTCCCATACCCACCACCCGTGGGAATGAGATATTTATTGAAACATAGGGAAGCTTTGCCATATTTATTGTAACC